>JAEQML010076086.1:0-13529 GCA_016904865.1 Pissodes strobi
CTTCAGTTTAGCCCGAAACGATCACTATTTTAAAGCTGAAAAATAAACAAACACACACCTTCCGTCACCTGCCGTATTTGTCATCATCAGTCAGTCTGTTTTAAAGCTCTTGTTGCAATGTAACGGGAATAAATTAAGTAATTTATTATGGGGTGGGTTAGGGACGTATTTATTTCGACGAGGTCTACATATAATCAAGATCGAACATCACTTAAGGTAAGTTCGTTTGATCTTATGATTATACTTCGGTCTCGTCTCATAAATACCATTGTGTAGATGTTTAAAGAACAGCATGCAACAACGTGTTACTTCATATTACGCTTGGTTAACAAACAGGATAAGATATTCAACCACCGAAAATTTTTGGAAATATTCGTATAATGTTTTAAATATAATATTTCACACATCAACCTATCAACGTACGTTCCCTGTCAGACTAGGGATCACCAAAGAAATGAGTCTGAAGCCGATGCTTCCAGTGGAGGCGGTCCTAAGTAGTGAATGCATACGCCTACTCGCATCGTTCGGTGAAAGACTGGGAAGCGAGACTGGGAAGCGCTAAGTGGTTTTTCCGAATGTTCCGCTTCCGCGGTTGTGGTTCCGGGTTCCACAGTAGGAATATATGGACATGATGGTGCTTCCAGGATCAAAATATTCCGGAAGTATTCTCCCCGGCCATTCGGATCTCTGGGCGCTGGGTCGCCCTGGGAGCCCTTCATTCCGCATTTCACTGACAGCAAAGATACCAAACCAATTTAGAATAGATTTCTGCAACAGACGAGCCCTAAGTAAAAACATAAATTCGGTACACCAACATCTACAAGCATATAAACTACACATACTAGCCCTTACAGAAATACAAGTATGTTCTACAGCAACAACAGTAAACTACCCCTATCCTGGTTACGACTTACATACCCGATTTAGACATAAGTTCGGAATATGTCTTATTGTCCGAAGCGAGCTTTCATGTCACCGCGAGGAAACACTCGAACCGAACAACCTTCACGTCATGTGGCTCAAGTTCACCGTCAAGGGATTAACCAGGTTTATATGTTGTCTCTATCGCCCTCCAAGCGATAGAGCCTACTAAAGCTTTTTTACAACACTAGCTACCACTTGTGACTCAATACAGGTCAATCACCCCAATTCAGAAATAATCGTTCTGGGAGACTTCAATGACCACAATACCAACTGGCTCAAACATCACAACAGGACCGACAACGAAGGTAGAGAAGCTGAAGTATTTGCCATCAGTTGCGGGCTTACTCAACTTGTAGACGAATCAACTCGAACCTCAGAGAGGGGTGAATTCGCCGCCCTCTTGGATCTTTTTCTAACCACCAATCCTGACCAGTACACAATTACAGTTGGTCCGCCATTAGGTACTTCTGACCACAATCTTATTACAACGATTTGTGAATTGCCACTTCTACAGAAGGAACCACCATCCCAAACTGGGACGATCTAAGGGAGTTCTACCTAGATTTTCCTTGGCTCGACGTCTGCTTTGACACTGACGATCCGTCAGTGTGCTGCGAAAAGATCACGCAAGTAATCTCATCAAGAATGGAAGCATACATCCCAAATTCCATTAAGTTACCGTCAAAGGGAAAGCCCTGGTTCGACAGAAGATGCGAAAGAGCTGTAGGTAGGAAACAGCAAGCCTACAAGTACTGGCAGCAAAATCAGACCGCTGAAAATCGCAATTATTTTGTCGAAGCGAGAAACGAATGCAAGCGTGTGATCGACGAAACTAAGGACGACCACAATCAAAGGATCAAGAATAAACTTTTGACATGCCCCAGTGACTCCAGGAATTTCTGGTCAGTAGCAAAAGCAGTAAGTAATAACTTTATAAAAACGTCTCTCCCACCTTTGACAGACGAGAATGGCATCACGACGACTACACCCAAGGAAAAAAGCAAAATGCTCGCCAAAATGTTCTCATCTCACTCTACCTTAGACGTCCCCCAAGGCTCTCCCCGCCATATCGAACATCAACACTACCATGGCAGATGTCAAGTTTCATCACCGTGATATTCGTAAAATCGTTAATGAGCTAGATACGCAAAATGCATCAGGACCAGACGGAATACCTACCATCGTGTTAAAGAACTACGCCAACGAACTAACACCCGTTTTTTCGAGGCTTATTTACCTATCTTCTTGGAAAGTCGCTTGAGTGCAACCTGTTCCAAAAAAGGGAAGAAAACCACGCCCTCAAAGTATCGCCCAATTGCCCTGCTTCCAATAATCTCCAAAGTCATGGAACGTGTAGTCAATTAGCAGCTACTTAAGTACCTCGAGAACAACAGAATAATCAGCGATAATCAATACGGCTTTCGCAAAGAGAGATCAACAGGAGATATATTGGCCTATGTCACTCATATATGGAGTAGGGCAATTGAGAACTACGGAGGGTCTCGAGCGATTGCGTTAAATATTTCGGAGGCATTCGACAGAGTTTGGCATGACGGACTGCTCAACAAACTGCCGGCCGTCGTTCGGACTGCCAGCCTCTCTCTGCAGCTGGCTTGCCAGTTTTCTTAAGAACCAATCTCTGCACGTTGCAGTTGATGGACACATCTCAGACACATTCACCATTAAGGCGGGCGTGCCTCAGGGCGCAATACTTTCACCAACTCTGTTCCTCATCTATATTAATGAACTGCTGGCCGAAACGAATAATCCTGTTTACAGTTTTGCAGATGGCAGTACCCTTGTCTCCCACTTTAGATCAGAAAAACCTTTACCAGCCAGTGAGACTTATCACCGCAGACAGGAGCAGATTACAGCAATTAATCAAGACCTGAAGAAAGTTCAAAGTTGTGGAGACATAAATTTGGTACAGTTCAATGCAGCAAAGACCCAAGCCGCCACGTTTACCAAGAGGGTCAATACAGCGGGCCCTGGCATCATTATGGCAGGATCGACCATTCCTTCATCCTCGTCAATCAGACTGCTGGGTGTCTCGGTCACCAGCAATATGTCCTGGCATGACCACGTTGCTAACATCGCAAAATCAACCTCCCAGAAGCTTGGTGCGCTATTTCGCAACAAAAAGCTGTATACACCGCAGCGGTTGCTCTTGCTCTACAAAGCGCAAATAAGTCCGTGCTTAGAATACTGCTCACACATCTGGGGTGTTGCGCGAAGCACACCCTAAAGCTGCTGGATTCCATTCAGAAGAGAGCTGTGCTTCTCGTCGACGACTCGGAGTTAAACCGGAATCTGGTTAATCTGGAACACCGCAGACATGTGGCCGAGATGTCCCTGTTTTGCAAATACTTTCACGACAGGTGTTCCCAGGATTTGGCCCGCCTCATCCCGCCCCTGGCAGCGCCTGTCAGATAGGTACGACAGACGGCAAGAGCGCACCAGTTCGTTGTACAACTGGAAACACCCAGAACATTGCTTTACAAGAACTCCTTTGTCTGGCGCACTGCATCGCTGTGGAACTCACTCCCAGGACATCTGTTTCCCCCTAATTACAACCTACAGCTATTCAAGAACCGTGTCAATCAACATCTTCGCACACACACCGCTCGTCGAGTGCCATAGGATCTTCCTTTAGTGTGTGTGCCACTGCCATAAAAAAACTCTGTTGGACCTTATCAAAGATACCGCCGGCGCCGCACCAAAGTCAACAGTAATTGTCATGGCTTTTCCGTTAATTTTTCCTTTAATAGTTAGACTGTCGGCGGCTTTTCCTAGGCTTTATATGGAGTCGATCCTGGGGGCTTTATCTTCTTAGCCAATACCTAACCCGCAATGTTGACTAAATGAAGTTTTCCTAATTTGACTTTGAGGTCCTAGCGTCTCTGGATGGAGATCTGGACCGTAGTTGTACTCGGCAGTCTCTTTTGAAATGCCCAGTAATGCCACATCTATAGCACTGATTTGAAGTATTTCGGTTACGTGGCTTATCTTCTAGTGGCTGCCGGAATCTCCCCGTGGCCTGAAGTTCGGTTAATTTATTCAAAATTTCGCCCATCTCAGTTAATTCACACCGGCTTTTCGTCCTGGATGGATACCGCCCTGTTTTTTTGGCTTTTTTTTTATGCCAGTGGCACATACTAAAGGGAGATCCTATGGCGCTCGATGAGCGGTGTTTGTGCGAAGATGTTTATTGACACGGTTCTTGAAGAGTTGTAGGTTGTAATTAGGGGGAAACAGATGTCCTGGGAGTGAGTTCCACAGTGATGTAGTGCGCCAGACAAAGCAGTTCTTGTCAAGCGATGTTCTAGGTGTTTCCAGTTGTACCACTAACTGGTGCGCTCTTGCTGTCGTGACTGTCTGACAGGCGTTGCCAGGGGCGGGAACATCTGTCGTGAAAGTATCGGGTCGCCGATGAGACGCACAGCTCTCTTTTGAATGGAATCCAGCAGCTTTAAGGTGTGCTTTGGTGAGGCTCCGCAGATGGGTGAGCAATGTTCTAAGCATGGCCTTGTTTGCGCTTTGTAGAACAAGAGCAGCTGCTGCGGTGTATACAGTTTTTTTGTTACGAAATAGCGCACCAAGCTTCTGGGAGGCTGTTGCGATGTTAGCAACGTGGTCATGCCAGCACATATTGCTGTTGACCGAGACACCCAGTAGTCCGATTGACGAGCATGAAGGAATGGTCGATCCTGCCGTAATGATATCAGGGCATGCCGTATTGGCCCTCTTGTTAAACGTGGTTGCTTGGGTCTGTCGCCCCAAGTTTGAACTTTCTCTAGGTCTTGATTAATTGCTGTAATCTGCTGAGATGTGTCCATCAACTGCAACGAGCAGAAATCGGTTCTTAAGGAAACTGGCAAGCCAGCTGGCAGTCCCAAGCTGCCGTCCTTTGTTGAGCAATCCGTCATGCCAAACTCTGTCGAATGCCTTCGAAATATCCAACGCAATCGCTCGAGACTCTTCGTAGTTCTCAATTCCATATATGAGTGACATATGCCAGTATATCTCCTGTAGATCTCTTTTTGCGAAAGCCGTATTGATTATCGCTGATTATTCTATTGTTCTCGAAGTACTTGAGTAGTTGCTGATTGACTACACGTTCCATGACTTTGGAGATTATTGGAAGCAAGGCAATTGAGTGATGGTTTGAGGGCGTGGTTTTGCCTTTTTTGGGAACAGGTTGCACTCAAGCGACTTTCCAAGAAAATGGTAAATTCCTTTTCGGTAAGACAGAGAAAAAAGTCTGGTAAAAACGGGCGTTAGTTCGTTGGCGCAGTTCTTTAACACAATGGCAGGTCCTGATGCCTTTTGCGTATCTAGTTCTTTAAGGATTTCACGAATATTACGGTGATGAAACATGACTTCTGCCGTGGTAGTGTTGATGTTCGATATAGTGGGGAGAGCCTTGCCTTAAGGGACGTCTAAGGTAGAGTGCGATGAAAACCTTTTGGCGAACATGTTTGCTTTTTCCTTGGCTGTAGTCGCGGTGATGTCACGTTCGTCGGTCAAAGGTGGGAGAGACGTTTTTGCAAAGTTATTGTACTGCCTTTGCTACCGACCAGAAATTCCTGGGGTCACTGGGGCATTGCAAAAGTTTATTCCTGATCCCTTGATTGTGTTTGTCCTTAGTTTCGTCGATCATACGTTTGCATTTGTTTCTCGCATCGGCAAAATAATTGCGATTTTCAGCGGTCTGATTTTGCTGCAAGTACTTGTAGGCTTGCTGTTTGCTACCTACTGCTCTTTCGCATCTTCTGTCGAACTAGGGCTTTCCTTTTGACGATAACTTGACGGAATTTGAGAAGATTACTTGCGTAATCTCTTCGCAGCAGACTGACGGGTCATCAGTG
The DNA here is from genome assembly GCA_016904865.1 of Pissodes strobi. Lineage (NCBI taxonomy): Eukaryota > Metazoa > Arthropoda > Insecta > Coleoptera > Curculionidae > Pissodes > Pissodes strobi. The sequence goes on from JAEQML010076086.1 coordinate 5,793, forward strand.
CCAAAGCAGACGTCGAGCCAAGGAAAATCTAGATAGAACACCCTTAGATCGTCCCTTTTTGCCGAATTGTAATGCCAGATTTTGCAAGACAATGGTGGATCCTTCTGTAGAAGTGGCAATTCCCAAGCTATTGTAATAAGTTTGTGGTCGGAATTGGTGGTTAGAAAAAGATCCAGGAGAGCGGCGAATTCGCCCCTCTCTGAGATTCGAGTTGGTTCGTCCACAAGTTGAGTAAGCCCGTAGCTGATAGCAAATGCTTCAGCTTCTCTACCTTCGTTATCGGTCTTGTTATCATGTTTGAGCCAGTTGGTGTTGTGAGCATTGAAATCTCCCAGAACGATTATTTCTGAATTGGGGTGATCGACCTGTATTGAGTCAAAAGTGGTAGCTAGTGTTGTAAAAAAGCTTTGGTAGGCTCTATCGCTCGGAGGGCGATAGAGACAACATATAAACTTGGTTAATCCCTTGGCGGTGAACTTGAGCCACATGACGTCAAGGTTGTTCGGTTCGAGTGTTTCCTCGCGGTGACATGAAAGGTCGCTTCGGACAAAAAGGCATATTCCGAACTTATGTCTAAATCGGGTGTGTAAGTCGTAACCAGGATAGGGGTAGTTTACTGTTGTTGTTTTAGAACATACTTGTGTTTCTGTAAGGGCTAGTATGTGTGGTCTATTTGCTTGTAGATGATGGTGTACCGAATTTATGTTTGTATTTAGGCCTCTTATGTTGCAGAAATCTATTCTAAATTGGTTCGCTGTCTGTGAAATGCGGAATGAAGGGGTCCCAGGGCCACCCGGCGCCCGGAGATTCGAATGGCCGGAGAGTTTGCCTCCGGAATATTTTGATCATGAAACCACCACCATGTCACTTCCCGACTCTGGTGGGGTGGTCTTTCACCGGACGATGCTAGTAGGCCTATGCATCTACCACCTAGAGCTGCTTCCAGTGAAAGCATCGACGGCAGACTCATTCCGTATTCTGACAGGGGTAAGAATGGGGTTTGTTGGGTCACTCCCCAGTAATCAGCTCCAGACTTTGTACTTTGGTGTTCTCCAGCTTGGATGCATTTTCATGCATGTAACCTCTCCAACTCGGATTTCTAGCAATTCCTCTTCTATCATTGACTATGTAGCGTCCGACTTTCCTTCAACTGAAGTCCAATCGACAGCAACTAGCGCGGGTCTCTCAGATCATGAGGCAGTAATCTCCAAATTCAATATTTCTTATAGGCCCTCAAAAAAAACTCGCCACCTAGGTAGAATCTTCTCAGCCTCCAATTTTTCATCCGTTCGTAACCTTTGCCTAAAGACGAACTGGAATTTTGAATCAGGTGAACTTGATTCTGACTTTAGTGGTTTCTTAAATAAAATTATAAATGTATTCAATAAAGCCTTTCCGCTTAAATCCATTAAACCTAAACGTCACAAACCATGGACCACGAAAGGCTTACGCATATCTGCAAAAAATATGCGTTCCCTCTCATACATAAAAAAATTCACTAACTCCATTCAAGTTCTTGAATTCATTTCGAATTATAGGAAGATCTACCTAAAACTTATCAAGACAGCAAAGAAACTATATTATCAAAATCGTTTATCAACTGCTAAAAACGTATCCAAGGAGACCTGGTCCATTATTAACGATCTTAGAGGCAAGACAAATTCCGCGAATCAGAGCATGCCAAAACCAAATGATTTAAACGAATATTTTGTCAACGTGAGCAAAAATGTTACCTCTGGTATTTCTCCTTCTCTCGACCCTCTTTCGTTTCTTCCTCCTTCTAAAAAAGTCGCTGATAGTTTTTTCCTAAGCCCTGTGACCAGCCTTGAACTTCTTCAGGTAATGAGCAGCATAAAGAGTAAATCAGCTTGTAGCACTGATAATCTGTCCATTAAAATTTTCTTGAACCTCCCACTTCCAATTCTGGATGTCCTAGCTTCCTTAATTAATGCGTCCTTCACGAAAGGTGTTTTTCCCGAATGTCTCAAAACTGCGATAATTATTCCTTTTCATAAGGGAGGTGAAAAGGATGTCTTATGCAATTATCGTCCAATTGCTCTGTTGCCTGTACTCTCTAAAATCATTGAAAAGTTATTAAAAAATCGCCTCATGCCATTTCTCCTTAGACATGGCATACTGTCCACGGAACAGTTCGGATTTTTACCAAATAAGTGTACTAATGACGCCATGTTCTCGTTGCTTCACGATGTTTACTCATCCCTTAACAACAATCTCCCAACTGCTACAGTCTTCTGTGATTACGCTAAAGCGTTTGGCTGTGTGTGTCATGACATCTTGTTAAGAAAACTATTTTTTTATGGAATCCGTGGTATTCCTTCGAACTGGTTTCAATCTTATCTTGAAAATAGACAGCAGTTTGTTAGAGCGAACGGTTCTGATTCTGATTGCAGATTAATTTTCTGTGGGGTTCCACAGGGCTCTGTTCTTGGGCCTATCCTTTTTCTAATATATATTAATGACATTACGTACCTAAAAATCAATGGTAAAATTTCTCTCTTTGCTGACGACACAAGCATAACTTGGAGTGATTCTAATACTTTCTCCCTACACTCTAATATCTCCAGCGATCTCGTCACAATCAAAACTTGGTCTGACTCAAATTGGCTGTGTTTCAACGTTGATAAAACGGTAGCCTTATCTTATAAAACAACCTTACAACAACTTTTGCTACTTCACAACAGCAATATTAAATACGTTGAATCGGCTAAATTCCTAGGTTTGAATATTAGTGCCAACAACCTTAAGTGGTCCGCACATATTGATTCTTTAAGAAAAAAACTTTCTTCTGCCTGCTTCGCAATTCGATCGGTTTCGAAGGAACTAAATCTGTCTACTGCCAGGCTCACTTACTTCTCTTTGTTTGAATCTCATCTTCGCTACGGCCTTCCCTTTTGGGGCTGCTGCAACACCGAGCAATTTCGTACCATTTTCAAACTTCAAAAGAGATCAATTCGTTATTTATTTGGTCTTAATGGCAGAGCTCATTGCGAATACTACTTTAAAAAATATAAAATTCTTACGCTTCCTGCTTTGTTTATTTTAGAAACTACTTGTTTAATACGCAAATTTTGAACCATATTTCCCGAAAGGCCACAACCTGAGTACCCAACAAGAAATTCGAGTCAGGACATCTACCTTTCTTTTTCCTCCTCTGAATTAACAAAAAATTCTATTCTTTATAATTCCAAGAAGTTATACAATACACTCCCGCTACTTCTTAAATCCATCCCTACATTTGCTAAATTTCGTGAAAAAACGAAAGCTTACCTACTAGAAATACCTTATTATTCTATAAATGAGTTTTGCGTGGAATAGATTTTATTTTTTTCTCCATTAATTTCAACTAATCGTTAATCGTTATTAAATTTTCTCTTGGGCGTCATGTGCGGCGGTGAAGAATTTTTATATTATATATATTTTATAATAGGTATAGGTATATATAATAGGTATAGAAATTAAGAATTGGATATTTTTTTTAATATAAACAAAATTTGTGCCAGCAGTTGCGGTATCTTTTTGACGAATGAGTGATTTTTCGGATATACAGGAATTACACAAAATTAAATACCAAGCTATCAATTTTAGTCATGTTTTTTTACTTTTACTCGGTATTTCAAAGCTGCAGCCTATGCACATTGCCTGAGTCAAGTTCACCGACATGACCTTCCTTATTTTTCCCGACAGCACGCTTCGCTATAATGTATGTTTCATATATTGATAACACTGAGTCTCTTTACCCTATGTTTCGTGTACTCCCTGTGGATCTAGTTCAACTGCTTATGATGTTCTGTAATATAGTTTTTTTGTTAAATCGGGACCAATTTCAACTTGAAAATTGCTTGTTGTTCTTTTTTGACTTTGACTTTGACTTTGGAGGAGGACAATGGGATTTAATGGGCCACATCCCGTGAAAAACTCGGAATGGCGAGGGCGTCACTCCCCGTAATCAAACTGCTCTCACCAGTTTGACGTTCCTGCATGCCAAGGGATTGGCTAGACGTAGCATTTTCTGAGTCTGGATCTCTGATACCATCCACGAAATATTGGGCTGCAAGTTCCTCTTGAAATTCTTCTGTTGCTCCCGGGTAGGCCAATTGAATAAGGCGTCTAACGTCTGCCTCAAACTTTTTTAGGATTTCACCAGGCTTCTGATGTCGGGACTTTACTTGTGCCTGATACAGTTGTCTTCTGTGTTGGTCTCCAAATCGTCTCTCTCAGGGCAGCTACAAGTATCATCATATTTCCCCTGTTGGCTGATGGGAGTGGTCTGTAGTAGTTCCAGGGCAGATCCATGTAGCGCGACCGCAGCGGCTTCAAATTGTCTTCTGTACACTGTCCAAGATGTTTGACCGTTGGAGGTTTGATACTTGTCCTGTGACGAATACCCTCTCGGGGATCCTTGTTTTTTATTCTGGTAACTTCTGCTTGTAGATTCTCCATTTCTTTCTGTACGACTCCTACTTCTTTTTGTTCATTTTCAACTTCTTTTTGTACAGTTCCAACTTCTTTTTGTATAATGTTTACTTCTTTTTCAAATTTCTCATTTTGCCCGGCCAATATTTTTCTGTAATTTTCCTTGCTCACCTACAATTACATCCAGCATCCATTTCTGAAGCTGGTCCTATTCTGCTTGCCATCTACGTTCCGTTTCGCTTGCCTTTTATCTTCTTGATCTTTTTAAATTTGACTTTTATCTTCTTGGTCTTCAAAAATTTTCTGAAGCTGGTCCTATTCTATTTGCCTTTTATCTTCTTGGTCGTGTAAAATTTTCTGAAGCCGGTCCTGCTCTGCTTGCCTTTTACGTTCATCCTCTTTCCGATTCGCTCGCCTCTCAGCATTTAGATTTTCCATGAAATCGGCCAACATTTTATTTATTTGCTCCATTTCTGCTGTTTGTTGCCTTGTATTTACCATAGAATGTTATAAAATGTTCACAGAATCCACCAATCAGAACGGTCTCGTTGACGTACTTGTACCCTCTTCTCCTCGAAGAACACTTCGCAAGTCCCGTCCTTTCCAATCCTATTTCTGACACCAAATGTTATGATTTTCCGTGGGTTCTGACAAAATTACAACTTTTACTATGACTCATACGGAAAGTGCGTAGACGTGACAAGGCTAGTTCTATAGGGTAGCACCAAAATATTCAGACAGTATCATAACTGCCAATCTGAATTTGAAATTAAGTTTGCGCAAGCTCGTGAAAAGTGACCTAGCTAACAATCCAATTACAGTTCTGAGCAGAACTAGCATAATGAGAATTTTATCAGCGCGAGTGCATTTTAATATTCACATAGAATTGTTTTACCCTTAAAATTAATAGTTGGACTAGCCTAAGTTTGATATTAATAATGAACAAAGATCACCAGAGCACAGAACTAGAATTTATCTACATTTCACTTATACTGAAAATGTGTTATATTCAGTGATAAATTAGGAATATTTAAAATGCCAAATATATTAGTTCCTTGTCAAGAAATTAATCTGGTGGCCGAGAAATAAAAAAAGTCTTTCCCGAAAAAAATGTTTTTGCAGTTAAGGCAGTTCTGATTTTTTTAAGTTCGGTACACACACAAAAGGAAAATCCTATACCACTCAACGAGCGGTACGTGTGCGAAGATAATGGTGGATGTTGAACTTAAAGCGCTGTAGGTTGTAGTTCTCGGGAAAGACGTGACTCGGAAGTTCATAGCAGAGCGAGGCAGTCCTCCAACAGAAAAAGTCCGTCCTAGGTGTTAGCAACTGAATCGTATGATGATGAGCAGCTTGTGTCTAACAGGTGTCTCACTCTGGGCGAAATCATAAGTTTCAGCTCGTTCGAACACCTTCCGTAGTAGTACCGATGGTAAAAAGATAAGTTCGTCACTTTTCCTCGATGTTCAAGGTTATGGTCTTTAGTCAACCCTAGGTCATCCACAAGATGGACTGCTCTCCTTTATATTGGAGTCCAATATCTTGAGCAAGTGTTTGGGTGCCGAGCTCCACACATGGAAACAATATTCCTGACATGGCCTTATCTGGACCTTATAGAGCAGTAAGGGCTGATGTAATATATACAACTTTTTTGCTCTACTGAGTGCTCCTAGCTTTTGTGCTGCTGCTTTGGCGATTTTGGTGACGTGGTTACGCCAAGGCAAGTTGTTTTCTACGTTGAAGCCCAGCAAGCTTATGGATGAGGCCAGAGTCAGTGTTTGCCCTGTCACTGATAAGTCAGTGTTTGCTTTTTTTTTGAGAAGACAGCTTTTTGCGTTAAACTGGACATTATTCTCCTCACCCCATTCCATTCCGTTGACTTGTGCTTGCGGAAGCCATACTGACGATCAATTTGATTGCCAAGATTTGAGAAAAAACCGTTTATATTGGCATTCGCTAGGTGGCATATACAAGCAACAAATAAATTTGATTGCTCCATCTTAAATTGAACACAGGACATCGAGGTTCCTTTTGTTCGTATGTTTCTTCTCGTAGGCAACATAAATCGACTTGTATAAAAGGAGCTAATCCAAAGTTATGTCGCTTGTTTCTGATAGAGCTAAAATATGAGGGTTACTTGATGTTAGGTGTTGGTGGACCGAGTTATTATTTGTGTTGATACCTCTTAGGTTGCAGAAGTCTAATCGCAGTCTATTCTCTGTAGTAGAACAACAATTTTTCCTTCATTAACAATTACTGTACCCTGTCCCTATTGATAAATAAAAAACAAAAACATGTTGGTGTTGTAGATTCGATCTTGGTCGATTTTCTAAACAAACAGAGACTGCACATGAGCAGTATAGATTACCATAGGGGCTAGTTCTAAAGTGAATTTGAAAATAAAACAAAAACTTTTAGCATTATATGAATATTTTAATATGTTATTTTACTTGAAAACAACTTAAAACTCATAAATAAATAAATATAAACAATTAAAGTTTTTTTTTTTTTTTTGTTTTTTTATGGCTAAAGGTAGATCCTATGGCACTCGACGAGCGGTGTGTGTGCGAAGATGTTGATTGACACGGTTCTTGAATAGCTGTAGGTTGTAATTAGGGGGAAACAGATGTCCTGGAAGTGAGTTCCACAGTCATGCAGTGCGCCAGACAAAGGAGTTCTGGTAAAGCGATGTTCTAGGTGTTTCTAGTTGTACGACGAACTGGTGCGCTCCTGCCGTCTGTCGGGACTGCCTGACAGGAGTTGCCAGGGGCGGGATTATGTGGGCCAAATCCTGGGAACATCTGCCGTGAAAGTATCTGTAAAACAGAGACATCTCGGCCACATGTCTGCGATGTTCCAGACTATCCAGATTCTGGGTCAACTCCGGATCGCCGTCGAGACGCACAGCCCTCTTCTGAATGGAATCCAGCAGCTTTAGGGTATGCTTTGGTGCGGCACCCCAGATATGTGAGCAATATTCTAAGCACGGTCTTATTTGCGCTTTGTACAGCAAGAGCAACTGCTGCGGTGTATAGAGTTTTTTGTTGCGAAATAGTGCACCAAGCTTCTGGGAGGCTGATTTTGCGATGTTAGCAACATGGTCATGCCATGACATATTGCTGTTGACCGAGACACCCAGCAGCCCGATTGACGAGGATGAAGGAATGGTCGATCCTGCCATAATGATGTCAGGGCCCGCTGTATTGGCCCTCTTAGTAAACGTTGCTGCTTGGGTCTTCGCTGCATTGAACTGGACCAAATTTCGGTCGCCCCAAGTTTGAACTTTCTCCAGGTCTTGATTAA
>MU196176.1:0-11892 GCA_016904865.1 Pissodes strobi
AATGGTAAGCTCGATAAGCTATAAATGAAACGAGAATTAACGAGAATATAAACGATACACGTCAAACGACCTACAGTTGTTTAATTATAAATTCATTAATTCATTAATTAAAATGATATTAAACGACAATATACGGTAATTAAAATGATACATACCGGTAAGCTATATACGGTAATTAAGGCAAACTACCTAGAGTCGCCTAACTACAAATCCATTAATCAAAAGGATATATAACAGTAGGAAATATACGGCCATTTAGGCACTTAAATAAATTAAAATCGATTTTACTTGATTCTCCTCGAGTTGTAGACACTGGCGCTTCCTGTGTGGTACGTCTCCACTATGTGGTACGGCTAACTGACGACAAGATTAGATAAGTCAGCGTGAAATTCTACCTCACAAGAGAAATTCTACCCCAAAGAAGGAAATCTGTCACAGAAGGACCCCAGGTAAATGATAAATACCTTTAGCAATCCTAAATAGAAACACTCGTGTCGAACGTACCTTAGTACATCACACAATGTTTATAGACGATATAGTAGATAATTTCAGAAAATATACATTCTACTTAATTTGCTTAATACTGCAACAACACAACTGTAGTTAGACCTGAGGGTCAAAAATAGCAAAGATAAATCCCGATATGGAAAACGGTCTGCCCGCCATGAGTGTTCAGGCGAGAAGGGCTATCAATTTTCTCAAATATATACCACCTCTGTCAAGTGGCGCTCCAAGCGGACATACCTGTCGAGCAGGTTGCTACGCCGGAAGTAAGGTCGCGAGAAGTACGGTAGCGCGACTATCGATAACACAAATCGACCACTAATGGAAAAAATCGCAATACTGTATTATATAACATTTACAACTTTTGAAATGCACTGTGCAATTTTCAGTAAAATAGGTAATTATTATACTCCATAAGTACCTATTCTGCACAATTCAGTCTGCATGGCGACTAGCCGTCGATATAAATTTATTTGGATAAATGATAAGTATCTAGTCGAGAATTCAAGTTTCAATTAATTCTAAAATAATTAACAGACCGAGACGCTTCACTTTCCACAAAATGATAATAATACATTTAATCTTCTTACGTTTTGGCAAAAAGCAAAACTACGCACTCGAACTTGAACGTGCGATTGCTTTGTCTTTGGCACGAATATGATAAATTAAACGTTCAGGTCGGCTAAGAAGTTCGTCTGTTATTGTTCGCTGAAATATGGGTACAGGGCTGTAATAATACGAATCAAAATAATGTTTCGTTTTTAGGTGGTAATTTCTACCAATAATTTATGAGATCACAATAACAATAAATTTAGTTTAAACGTAGAACAGGCCTAACAAGTCACCAGTTTGTAGATTGAAGAAACACAAGCATTAATTTTTTTAGTTCCCACAATAAAGGACATGGTGACGTATTCAAATACAAATGCAAGGAATTAGCAGTGGGTGATAATATATAGATATATATAATAATAATATAGATATATAATAAAAATTAAATCACTATATTAAAAAGTGTAATCGGAAGTTACAGTCATTGATGCATGGGTTATGCAACCAAATTTATAGCAGAAAAAATCGGCGTGAGCTTAATATAAGAATCACACCACAGAAGTGAAGTCATCAACAAGACGAGATTAATAATAAAAAAGGAATAAAAAAAGTCTTGGAAGGCGGTGGGCATGGATCCGGTAAATTCCCAATCCCCTAACCCCCAGTTACCCCAACTTTTTTTACAAATGGAAACCCATGTCTTGTGGGGGCTCGTTGAAGAGCTCATGAAAAATGGAATCCAGCCATACCAAGTACACATGTTTTATATTGCAATAACCTGGATTTTAGGGCCTTATAAAATACCTACTGTAGTGAGGGACTATTGGGAAAAATTAATAAGTGATAAAGATTTTAAACCATCATTATTGTTGCTAGAGCAAAAAATTGGATATTTTGAACCTTTATTATTATTGCTAGAGCAAAAAAATAAGGTGATTGTGTGTCTTTTTTCATCTACCAGGCTGTTCAGCCTAATTGTTTACTTTAGTTGTAAATCGGAAGTCTGAATATTAGTATTGTGTCAAAAACCAAAATTTTAAAATCACAATGGTATTGTCGGAAAGGCAGCGTATCGAAATTTTGATACTACTTGGATGTGGAGACCAAATAAGAAGTCAACCGGAAGTGTGTGATTTCTTTGATGCAAAATATCCCGAAAACCAAATCTCACAAGGGACAGTTAGTAAAATATTTCACCAATTTGAGGAACACGGTACAGTACGTGATTTGCCCCAATCTGATCGGACAGTCGCTTTAGATGACGATAAAAAATTCGACATAGCATTAGAAATTACTGAAAATCCTCATCCTTTAACGGTTTCATTGGCTCGTAGTCAGGATATTCTTCGAACTACAATTCGGAGGTTTTTAGAAAAAGAGAAATATCATCCGTATAAAGTATGCCTTGTTCAAGAGCTATTGGAAAACGATTATGATAGACATTTGAAATTTTGTGAGGAAATGATGAGCGGTGTGATGACAACAATGCCTTTCCACTGGATATATTTTTTTCGGATGAGGCTACGTTCTATTTAAATGGAGTGGTTAATAGGCACAATTAATGCTTTTAGTCTCAGGAAAATCCACACTGGATATCAGAAGCGCATACGCAGCATCCTCATAAAGTTAATGTATGGGCAGGTACTATCAACAATAGAATTTTGGGTCCTTTTCTTTTAAGAAGACTTTACGTCCGAACGCTACCTAGACTTCCTAACATTCGAATTGATACTTGCGCTAGCTCAGATTTTTCCTCATAGAATAGATCCAGATATACATGATCAAAGAATTTGCTTCCAACCAGATGGCGCTCCTCCACATTTTGGTATTAATGTTCGCAGGTACTTAGATAAAATGTTTCCAAACTATTGGATCGGCAGACGCGGTACAATTGAATGGCCACCAAGATTCCCCGACTTAACGCCCCTAGATTAATTTCTTTGAGGATATTTGAAAGAAATAGTTTACCAGGATAGACTGGACAATATTGAAGATCTAAAGCACAAAGTCATGACGGAGATACGTAATATACCACCTGAAGTCATTCGTAATGCTGTGGACGGCTTTTATACTATCGCCTAGGAGAATGTCAGACAGTAAATGGAGGATATTTTCAGCATTTGCGGCATTAAATCGGCTGTGAATAGAATTTAATAAAGCTTAATCTTATAAAAACGTTTTAATTTATAAATTAAAAAAACCTGGTTATTGCAAACATAAAACGTGTTTATTTGGTATGGCTGAATTCCAAATTTCATGTGCGTTTCAATGAGCCCCCACAAGACATTGTAAAAAAAGTTGGGGTAACTGTGGGTTAAGCGGTTGGAATATATTTTTTTATTTAACCAAAAAATGTGAAAAACTCTCAAAATCAGTTACCGTGTTTCAGCGATTTTTGAAAACATTGCTTGCTTAAAACATATGAATTTTATTCCAGACCTTTGGCCATCCCTGTATAAACCGACATGATACATATTTATTGTAAATTAGGCAATTAGGTAGATGATTATTCGAATTAATATATTACAGCGACTGACAAAATGTATTATAAGAAATAGTCAACAGTTTAAAATGAACTAGCTCACCCTGTATGTGCAAAGTGCTCTCTTGTACGGATTTTTACGTAGATTATCGCCATATTTTCTTCGAAAAACAAATTAAAAATGCAAATTTTTTCCTCAAAATTCCATTTTTCCGACATTTTCGAAAGACAGAAGCGAGAAGAAGAGAGCTTTTCTCCTGGAAATTCGCTCTCGAATTGTCACCTACATTTTTACGATCCTTACGACTTTTTCGGCGCTAGAACAATTCAAATTGGCTCTTTTTTCAAAAATATACTCGCCAATTTCAATACGGCTTTGAAGACCATTAAAAAGAGTTTGTCCAGAAAATTTCATCAAAATTAATAAATTTTTTTGACGATTATTTGACGTATCGTAACAATTGACCGCCCGCTCCCACAAGAGTGTCCTAAAAATGTGCCAAATCCGAAAAATCCACTCATAGCCATTTTCAGAAATATGCTAAATATGTTAAAATTGCTTGAATGAGCGTTAAGTAGCCGAACGTAGACAGCTTTGAGCGTTACATGCGTAGACAACACAGTTTTATTCGCTATTCAGGAAGAAGTGTGCTGAAGGCGCCAAAGGAAATTTTCATTAAAAAAAAACAAGCTGCAGAAAATATTAATTTCAATTTAAATTTTCGGTTCATACTGCTATAAAATATATAAAAAAGTTCTAAATTGGAAAATTTCTGGAAAAATTAATTTTGTAACCAAATATGTTTTTACTTCCAAGTCTAAATAGGTTAACTTATTAGACCATGTAAAAAATAAGAGTAAACATTGACAGAAAAAAAATCAGCTAAAAAGAAAAAAATTAAAAGTACAACAAAATAGTCAAGATAAAGTTTAAATTAAACGCGAATATGTGTGTTAAAAATGACTTAAAACCTTAAAATTTCTGAAAAAATAGTGAATAAATTACAATTTACACAGATGATGGATATAAAACAAACTCACATTTACATTTACACAAATTGGTAACGCTGCGTTTAGAAAGGTTAACCAATCAAAAAATCCAACGATTTTCTTGTACACGTATTTTGGTGTCTCCCTGTATTAAATCTACCCAATTCAATACACGCTGTATATCAAGGGCTGTCCTGTATTTAAAAATAACGTACTGATAGCTGACGTTAAATTGTACTACATATGCTCTCATTGTACTATAGCGTGATGGCATAATACGCATTTTCGATTTTATTATAATTAACATATTATTTTTAGTAAAGGTCGTGCTTTAAGGTAAATAAATATCATGGGCAATGTTCCCAGATGGGATTTAAAATTTTTCAGTAAAAAACGCTTGAAAAAGTTAGTAGATATAATATTAGGAGGAATTTTGATAGATTACTACTACTACTACTACTCCATGGCGTTACAACCCTGGGTGGGTTTTAGCCGACTCCACGGCACCTCTCCATTTTTTCCTGTCCATCGAGACCTCCTTTCAGTTATTAATGTCCATAGCCTCCAGGTCTTTTGTTATGTTATCTAGTCACCGAAGTCGAGGTCGCCCTAGCGGCCTTTTTCCAGTTGGTGCCCCCTCCCATACAAGCCTCGATAATCTGTCGTCTGAAAGTCTTCTCACGTGGCCGGCCCATTGGAGTCTTTTGGATTTTAGTTCCTTTATTATATTAGTGACTCCGAAGAGCTCTTCCAGTTCTTTGTTGGTTCTCCTCCTCCATGTTCCGCTTTTGCCATCGCGTGTCGACCCGTATATTTTTCGGAGGACTTTTCTCTCCCATATGCGCAGTCGTTCTCCGTTTGCGACAGTCATCGTTCATGTTTCGCAGCCGTACATAACTACTGGTCTTATCACCGTTACATATAGGTTGATCTTGGTTAGCCTGGTGAGTTCTTTAGATCTTATAAGGTCTTGAAGGGCGTAGCGACATCTGCTTCCCGCTTGTATTTTGTTGTTTATTTCCTGGGATCCGATGTTGTCTTCAGTGATGGTTGTTCCGAGATACTTAAATTCTTTAATTTTTTCATCGTTGTGGCCTTTGATAGTTATGTTCTGACCAATTCTATCTCTGTTCTGGACCCTCCGGCTTGTGTACATATATTTGGTCTTATTTTCGTTGATTTGGAGCCCCATCTTCTCTGCCTCCCTCTCGAATCTAATGATAGTTTCCCTCATCTGTATTCTGCTATTTCCTATTAGATCTACATCCTCTGCAAAGGCCAATAGTAGATTGGGACCTTCTCCATGGAATACTGAAGTTGGTGCCTCAATTCTCGCTCTCCTTATTATATGTTCCAGAGCTATATTGAAGAGTTGTGGTGAAAGTGCATCTCCCTGCTTTAGGCCATTGTTTACTCGAATGGCTCTGAGTATTGTTGTCCTATCCTAACTTTGCACTGTGCTCATTCCATACACATTCTTATCAGACTGACCAGTTTTTTGGGGAAGCCGAGTTCTTGCATTACTGTCCACAGTTTTGTTCTACATACTCTATCAAATGCCTGTTTGAAGTCTATGAACATTTGATGTAACTCTCGATCATATTCCCAGCATTCCTCCATTATCTGTCTGATGGTGAAAATCTGGTCGATAGTCCGTCCGGGTCTGAATCCACATCGATAGTCCCCAAGTATTTCTTCAGTATATGGTTTGGTTCTTTCTAGTAAGATATTCGAAAGAACTTTATAGGTTGTGTTGAGAAGCGTGATTCCTCTATAGTTGGTACATTGCTTTTTGTCTCCTTTTTTGTGGATTGGTACAACAACCCCTTCCTTCCATTCCTCTGGCATTGTTTCATTTTGGAAGATGTTTTGTATCAGCATATGAATGGATCTATGTAGTGCCTCTCCTCCATGCTTCAGGCACTCGGAAGGACTGCCATCACTACCTGGAGCCTTATTATTTTTTGGCTTTCTGATTGCCTGTATTACTTCTTCGTATGAAGGGCATTGGTCTTCTATCTTGGCAGTCTGTACCTCTTCATTTGCGATGGTTGTGCTAGATCCGTCGTTGAGCAGTTGTCTGAAGTATTCCTTCCAGGTTTTTAGAATTTCCTTGTCGTTACTTATGAGCTGCCCGTTGTCTGATTGTAGGAAATTTCCAGTTCTTGGTTGATACCCGGCTTTGACCTTTGCGACTCCTTAGAAGTATTGTCTTGCTTGTCTGTTTTGGCGGCTCTGTTCCAGTTCCTTAATTGTGTTTCTTTGATGCTCCCTTTTATTTTCTTCTCATTAATTTTCTTGTCGCTGTTCTTGCCTGTTGAAATTTCCTTGTGTTGGTTTTATTTGGGTTTTGGAGGTTTTCCCTTCTAATAATGTTTCTCTCATTTATCACCTTCAAGCAGTCATCGTCAAACCATATCTTTGTTTTCCTCTTCTCGGTTTCAAGTATTTCGTCTGATGTACTTGTCAATGTCGATTTAATGATCTTTCAAGCCGAGTCGTTGTTGTTATCTGACTCAGTGTTTCTTAGCTTAGACTGGATAGGCCTTTGGAATTTTCCTTCTGTCTCCCTTTCCTGTAATCTATCAATATTCCACATTGTTGTTGGTGTAATTTGGGGGTTCTTTTGAGACGCTATTCTAGATCGTATCTTTGCTTTAACCCGAAAATGATCAGTGTCTCCATCAGCTCCTCTCAGGCTTCGTACGTCTAAGCAGTTGCTGCTTCTCCTGGCATTTATCAGCACGTGGTCTATCTGATTTCTGGTCACGCCGAGAAGCCCAGGTTTCTTTGTGTATGTTCTTATGTTCGAATGTGGTTGACTTTACTAGGAGGTTGTGGCATGTTGCAAAGTCAATCAGTCTTGTGCCATTATTGTTGCTGGTATCATGGAGACTATGTTTTCCTATCGTTGGTCTGTATGCTACCTCCTTGCCAACCTTTGCGTTGAAATCGCCCAGGATGATTTGCATATCCTGTTTCGGGAGTTTACCTCTAGTTGTTCGTAAAAGTTGTCCTTTATTTCATCGTCCTTGTCCTCTGTGGGAGCATGTGCGGCAATGAGGGAATAATTGTGCAGATTTCCCTTTAGTCTTATGTAGCAGAGTCTTTCGTTGACTGCTTTGAAGGATATGACTGATAGATGCCTTGTGATTTTTGATACCAAGTAAACCCAAGATCATGTGACATCTGTGTAATGGATATTCAAATACTTGTAGAAGTCGCATTCCTGAACGTTGTTGTCTAGCAACCGTTGGGCGAGGAGATGATGCTACCAGTAGCGTAGACTAGATTAACCATTAGGTGGTATAGCTCCGGCTGATTAATGACCGCGTTGATTACACCTATTGAGAATTGATGCTTGATATTTGCTCCTAATAATGATCATGATATTGTTGATCAGGATCAGCATGATAAAATTCGATGACTGGCAAATATATTGCAACATTATGGAACACGAGTACACTCACAAAATGTTTTGAATCTATCTTCGTTTGTAGGTAGTATAATACTTTGTAGTAGGAAATATTTATATTCCTCCATCACCGTGAATAGAGGGTTTGGAATTTTGATGTGAGTAGAACCATTAGCACTCCTAATGTCTTATTCATGAATAGAAGCTCTAGGTATCTAGTTCAGTTATTCTTCTTGAACATATAGCCATAAGCAAAAACTCATTATTACCTTGCAACCGGTATTAAACATTCTAGAAAACTCATTTCAAACTCATATCAATGTCGACTATTATAAATGATGGTACCAGCTTCCAAAATATCACCAATGGTTGTCCATAAAGAAACGAACTCACTTTACCTATTTGTCGGATTTAGCGCTTTTGCATATTTCATCTGTAATGCCGACCAGAAAGCAAAGCAAATTTTATTCATTTATTCACTCTAACAGAGCATCTTTAGGGCATCATTTCCGCAAAAATATTTTCGACTTTAACAAATTAATGTAATCCGTTGACCTAAATTATTGTGTTAGACGGCACCGATTTTTATATCAGTGGCCTGTCAGATCACCAGATCTACGTCCATTGAACTTTTTCCGAAGGAGATAGCTCAAAGTGAATAATATGCTGAAATGTTTGAAATAGTGCAAATTTGGAATTACAGAATTGATACTTAAAGAAACAACGCATTTTGACGGTATTTGCGTGAAAGTAATGAACCATGTTTAAGCCGCTAGTCCGACTCTATTATGGCAACACAGTTTCGCGATCAGAAATAAATACTATACGGAGGCTCAGATGAGGCGCTTGTGATGGATTAATCCGTCCCTAATGAGTGTAAGAACGATAAGTCTCGCATGTGAATGCGCCCCGTCTCAGTTCAGCCATCGCTAATTAGATGAATGGAACACAATGGCTGCTGCTGTCTGTAGCACGGCCTACTTGACTGGCACGGCATATCTCGCGGTTTGTTGTTTTGAACCACTTGCACTTATTCCTGCTGCCACAAGGATAAGTCACCCGCTGTTCTGATTTCCGGAAAGCAGTAGCGTTCTCATTTATTGAGTTTGTATATATTGAAATTATCTAGGAATATTGTCTAGCCAGCCAGGAAAGAAGCAATTGACACTCGTTGACCGTTAACATTAACCCTTTTAAATTTTGACATTCAATGCGTTACGGAGTCCCTGGGACTCTAAAATAAAAAAGGGTTTTTTTTATATTTTTTGAAGTGAAAGCTTGTTTAGCGCCGTTGCCGTTGGGTGTGATTTGAGACTCGATGAAACGGAGACGAGGAAACAACTTGATGAAGCGGAAACGAGGAAATAAAAAAGCGACACCAATAAAAAGATATAGATCTATAGGATGTAGCATGCGAGAGAATAAGATGGAATGCAGTTATATAGTTGTTACATGATTGTTAAAAGTAAAAAGTTGTTCTCGTCCGATCACGGGCGTGGTTGGTACTTGGATGGGTGACCGCTTGATTTAGTTTTATGAAGTTTTTACTTCTACCGCACACATGTCTTTTTTTGTTGCATAAATAATTTTTGAAGTGAAACTTCCTTAGCGAGGGTAAAGTCAGCTTTCAAAGTGAAACGCCCCTTAGTATAGCTAGAGGGTTGAAATTTTGAAGATATTTGGCCGGGGTAAAATGAGGGTCCTGTACAAAAACTGGACTACTCCGCAGCCCCGTTCGGCCAGGAGAGGGAGAGAAGAAAAAAATTAAATAATTAATTTCGGGAGAACGGGAAGAGCTACGGGGTCGAAATTTTTATGGTAGGTGCGCCTCATGAAGGGCTACCTTTGACCGTATGGAGAAACTGTGGTTCTTATTTAAGGGGGATTTTGGGGGAAAACCGTCTTTTGCCGATATCCCTGCAACAGAGTCTCGGAT
Source organism: Pissodes strobi (assembly GCA_016904865.1). Classification (NCBI taxonomy): domain Eukaryota; kingdom Metazoa; phylum Arthropoda; class Insecta; order Coleoptera; family Curculionidae; genus Pissodes; species Pissodes strobi. Next base: position 9,880 of record MU196176.1, read on the forward strand.
CGAAAATCTGACAGGGAATGTCGTTTCCGTCATCAGGGGGGGACTATGCCCTCACACCCACGCTACACCTCCCCGGATACCAAAAAAAAATAGGAAAAAACTTTAAAAAATGTAAAAAAAATTTCGAAAAGTTAATAAAAGCATTATAAAACGAAGTAAGAAAAAAAGATAACAAAAAGAGTAAAAGAAACGCGGTTTTCGGTGAAAAAAAGGCGAAGGAGTTCAGCTACGATGTCGGGGATGGCAAAAATCGGAAGAGAAAATGCTTTATATAAAAAACACATATTTTTGAAAAAATGGGAGAAAATTAAAAAAAAAGTAAAAATGTTCGAAAAGTTAATAAAAGTATTATAAAACGAAATAGGAACAAAAAATAATAAAAAAAATACAAAAACAAAAGATTGTTCGGAAAGTTAATAAAAATATAAAACCAAATAAGAAAAAAAAATAACTTAAAAAAATTAAAAAATTGTTCGGAAAATTAATAAGAGTAAGTATTATAAAGCGAAATTAAGAAAAATAGATAATACAAAAAAGTTAGAAACACGGTTTTCGTCGCTAAAAAAGTTTAAAAAAAAGTGTCGAAACCGGGGGATAAAATGTGAGAAAAAATGTTGAAAAATGAAAACCCAATTCCTTATATCTCTTTCAAAAGTTTCACTTCAGTTGTGTGCTTATAAAGGTGAGGCACATATTTTTTTTTTATTTATATTCAACTCGGTAACAAATTAAGGCAAACAAATTCTAAAACTAAAATTAGTAATTTTCTCAACAAAATTAAGCATTAAGCACTTACAAACTAATAATCTTCGTATTGAAAACATGTTTTCTAAGGTACAAACCACAAAAAAGATCATATACTAACTTCTAAATCAAAACTGAAAAACTTAACAATGACTAAAAAACAATATTTTAGAGTTCTCTAACTAAAACTAAAAAAAATTATTTCACAGCAAAATTATGAATTATAGTTATTTATTCTTTATTTTAAGAAAACAACTTAAGACCTAATAATCTTTGTACTGAAAACTTGTTTTATAAAGGATAAACAGCAAAAAAGTACTAATACTAACTTCTAAATCAAAACTTACAAAAATTGACAATAACTAGAAAAAAATACATTTTTAGAGCTCTCCCTGAAACCCTAAAATTAATAAGGTATTTTTTATATATATTTTTTAAACATATATTTTTTTGTTGTATAAATAATCACAGGCAAACAAAGGTGTTTTTTATGTTAACAATAATTTTCTCAACAAAATTAAGCATTATAGTTATGTACTTCTTATTTTAAGAAAACAACTTGAAAAATAATAATCTTCGTATTAAAAAAGTATTTTCTAAGGTATTAAGAACAAAAAGGTGCATATAAAGCAAAACTGTAAAAAATTGGCAATAACAAAAAAAAATACAATATTTTTAGAGCTCTCCCCGAGACTGAAATTAAAACGGTATTTTTCATTTTTTTTTTTAATATATTTTTTGTGGCATAAATAATTACATTCTTTATATTCAACTTGATAACAAACGAAGGCAACCAAATTCTAAAGCTAAAAATAATAATTTTCCTTACAAAATTAAGCATTTTAGTTATTTAATTCTTATTTCAAGAAAACAACTTAAGAACTAATAATCTTCGTATTTATAATGTTTTCTAAGGTATAAGCAACAAAAAGTGCATAGACTAACTTCTAAATCAAAACTGTAAAAAATTGACAATAACTAAAAAAATACAAGATTTTTAGAGCTCTCCTAAGGACTCCAAAATTGAAAAGGTGTTTTTTAAGTTTTTTTGAAAATAATATATTATCTGCTGCATAAATAATCAAAAGCAAACAATATTTTTTATTTATATTTAACTCGGTAACAAACGAAGGAAAACAAAATCCAAAACTAAAAATAAAAAAAATTTTCAACAAAATTAATTATTATGTATTTCTTATTTTATTGAAGCACCTTAAAAACTAATAATCTTCGCATTGAAAACATGTTTTCTAAGGTATAAACAACAAA
>JAEQML010076089.1:0-13528 GCA_016904865.1 Pissodes strobi
CCTACACAGTCGAGTAATGACGGATTTACTGACGTTTGAAGAAAAAAGTATTTTTCTAAGATAACCTCTGCAGGAAAGAAATCACTTGGTACCTGATGCAATTCCTACAATATTTGGTCAATATCTACTACGGGCATTTGAGACAAGTAAAGGTTCATCTCAGGAACCACCAAAGAAAATCAAGAACCTTCCAGGTAAATCTTTATCGCAATTATTCATTGATTATAACAAAAATTACAGTATTAGTATTGCTTCTAATGGCACAAACTGCTACAGCTATTTTGTTTGTCTAATTATTATGACTGAATTTAGCAACAGCATTTTGAATTCCATGAGTAGAATAATTTTATTGGTTGGATTTATTAGTTACAAGTGAGTTACAAAACAGTAATTACCCTGATAGGTAGTCAAAATTCAGATATTTCACCTCATTCTATAATCACATTAATTCAATAAATAATATGTACTAGAAACACTACCTGGTTTTATGAGTCATGTACCCAGCAGAAAGTACCTCCTACTGGTCACATAAATAGTTGATACTAATTGAAATTTTTCAGACACTTTATTGGGTCTAACATGATATTGTTTGACTGCAATTAAATAGCCTCATGCTTGTTCTTAATACTGTATCAACAATACCTTCATTCACATTATCACTTTCAGGTCCTAGTATTTCAAAAGATGAAGAAACAAAATGGGTGAATTTGAATGATATTTAACCAATGAACTTAAGAATAGATAACCGTGTTCTACCTCCTCACCTTTCACCAACTATATATGCTGAAAAGCTGCAATGTCAACCAGGACTACACAATAGATCACTATATAAGGCCCTTGGAATCAAAATGAAGACAATGACTGATAAGGATAAACACTGCATCTTTTGTATCGATTGTAGGCACTCAACCAAATGGTGATAAACTTCGTACTATTTGAGAAGATTGTATTTTAAATTTAAAGGATATATATTTAAAAGCGGAAGGCATAATAAGTGACATGGGCTCGCATTTTATTGATTTGTCTAAATGTCTAGGAATTACACCTGAAAATACAGAGTTTCAGGTAGGAAGTGATAATATGTTCTATATTTTTGACCCATGTCATTTAATTAAGGCCACCCGCCCTAACTTAAGGCAGCACACCTTTTACTTTCAAGGTAGAAAAATGGCTTGGTCATTTATTAAATAATGTAATAAAAAGCAGTTCTACAGGTGTGCATCCAAACTCACTAATTCTGACCTTAATCCCATAACTTTTGAAAAAATGAGAGTGAGTTATGCCGCTCAACTTTTGAGCCACTCAATTGCCAGTTTGGGTGCACTTCCAAATGAAGCTTTTGCAACAATTGAATTTGTACAAATTAATATTTAATAATCTTTTTGATATCTTGAACTCCTTATCATTAAATAATTCTTATAAATTTAAGAATGTATTTGACAGATCTGATTCACAGTTAGAATTTTTAAATGGAGCTTTGGATTTTTTGTCAAATATAAAGGTAATAAACAAAAATGGTCAAGATTATTAAATGTTGGTCTATTACAATAAGAAGTCTTGTTAGTTTATGGCAAGCACTTTTAAACTGTGGGTATAAATATCTTAAAACCAGATTGTTTAGAAAATCCTGTAACGCAGCGGGGAGGCAATTGCATAAATCCCACATCAATACAGTTTCAAAGTGCCTTTAGAAAATTATTTGTGCAGAATTAGTTCCACTAAAATCACATGAATTGTAGGGAGAATTTAGATGATGTTCTCATTAGTTTAAATTCCATGGACATGGTAGAAATTATTAATAAGGAGTCGGAAACATCAACTGCAGCATTTTGCTTGCCTGATCGCAATTACCGTAAAGAAACCATTCCACCACAGAATGCTTTCTATTATGTCTGTGGATATTTGATGAAAATGTGTCTGGAAGTACATTCATGTGACATTTGCTATGCTTTTAGCAGAGAATGTACTAGGATTGATGTAGACAAACTTCTGTCGCATTTTAAAGCTTTTGATGCAACCAAAGGTACTTTTGATGGTTTATCATCACCACCAGAAAGTATTTTCAACTCACAGTTTGAGAACATATGTACAGGCGAAAAAAAAATCTAATTATCTCGTGAATATATTTGAAAAACTACAATTTCTCTATCCCTGTTCAAATTTTCCCCAGTTGTTTGTATTAAAACTATTTATAAGACTAAAAATATTTTATTCTTTAAAGTTTAATAATAGACATCTCAAATGTAATAGTTCTGATAAAAAAGGCATTCGGAAATTGAAAACCCTATCACATGTTGATATAAATTATTGCATTTTTCATTTCATAATAATTTAGTTTGATTTATGAAAACTTATGTATGTATGTATGTAAATAGTAGCATTTAGAGCTGTGTGTGTTCTCTTTAAGCAAAAGGGTATTAGCAATTTTTTTTAAGTTATTTGATATCTAGATATGGTATTGATAATTTGTGCTCATAGATTTGAGTAATATTGTTCTCATATTTATTTTTGTTATGTAACGGTAAATTGTTACCGTAAAGTTTAAAGCTGATGGTATTGTTTACATGATAGCAACCACTAATTTATTATAAGCACTATTATATTCATTATGTTTTATTAGTATATGTAGGTACAATTATATAATAATAAATGTAATGCACAACGACGTTTAACTATAAATAATTAAAAGCATTGGCATTACGCGGTCAGTATTGAGTCCTAGATTCTGTTAAGTTAACCGAAGTTCATGTCCTTGTGAAGACAGTTCAAATTTTATCCCTTTAAATGCTTCTGCTAGGATTTTTACCGAGTATATCTGTTAACAGTGTAAATAGAGTACCGAGACGGATGAGGATCGAACAAGGTCGGCGGGAATGAAGAGTTTGTGCTATCTTACTCTTAAACAAGGGAGGCTGCTAATGTTAGACCATCAGTCAGTAATAGTTTTTTTTTCGAGTCATGTCTTATAGAGGACATAGTCAGTCATACCTCCCTGGGATGGCTTAGTATTGCCTTTATATGGTAATTTTTTATTTTTGGTTGTACCCGTATGTCAAAATTTGTTTATTAAACATTTTTAGTTGCATTTCTGCCGAAATCTACGCCGAAAATTTGCTTTCAATAACCTTTGATTAATGAACATTGTTAGACTAGTGAAAATTGTTGTCTTTTATTCAAATTAATAATTTAACAACATTGTCTTCATAATAGTGGTTGTAAGGGTTCAAATCCCTTATTAAGACAGCTGAGGTAAGTAAGTACTCCTGACTTACAACTCCTCAGCCTACTGATAAGAGTTAATTAATAAAAACTTTTTGTTTGTGCTGTTGCAAGTTTTAATTTTCCTCCACGGTTCAAAGGTATCAAAAAATTTACCCAATTCTTTTGTAAATATAACTTATCGTAATTTAAAGAAATGGAGTACTATTAATAATAGCAAGAAGTTGCTGAAACTAGTATAATAAGAAATGTCTATTTGAGAATCGCTGGAAACGTCGTACAATTACACCTGCGTACAATATATCTCTTTCTACTACCTATCAAAAACCTCTGCTACACCTCTTCAATAACTTCCAAACCAGGCGCGTGTAAGCTCAAAGTGCTTTATTTAGGTTAAAAATGGACACAGCAACTTCTTAACATGATAAATGAAATCATGAAATGCGTGGGTTTATTTTTCTCTCAACGCACCCTCACTAAAGGAAAGTAATTATTTAAATAAAATTCCAAGTCGTAGAAGATATATAAGTAATGTATATTTTTATGATGAAAGCTTTCAGAAATTATTATCGACAAGGGTGACAGGAAGTACGAAAAACACTAATAATTATAGAAAAGCTTTAAATTTTACCGAGTCAGATTCAAATATGAAACTTGAGCAAATTTCCACTTCAAGTTTTTTATAGTGTAGTCACAGAGTCGCTTCCTTTCGAGCCACTTCATGGTTTGAGCAGTTTACAAATATGGTGTCCAACTGTCAACGGCTCTGCCGGAATCGGTCCCTTGAACATCAAAGGTGCCGACGCTTTATGTCGCTACTCGTTGGTTTGTTATACTCTGATCATACCTCCAATGTTTTCCAAGGGGCAAGCAGCTACTTGCGATTGGCAGTAGGCCATGGAAATAAAAGCTAAATGTGAAATTGTTAGGACTTATTTTAATAAAGATAATAACATATAATAATAAAATTACTCACAATTCTGATTCTGATGTATTAAGCATGGTTAGCAAAGGGGTAACAATTACAAAGGGGTACAATTATTACAATTTAAATATTACCTGCATTATTGCACTAGAAATGAAAAACTAAATTAATTTACTTAAGTTTATATGTTTTAAATATTATAAGGATATGATTATATTGTTTTTATAATAGCGAATGTTATTATAACGAACCATTACATTAATTATTCGTCCTTTCATGTCCACATATTTTCTTAACCATTACATTAATTATTCGTCCTTTCATGTCCACACATTTTCTTAGATTTCTTAAAATTGTTTGCCTTATGTTAACATTTATTGAATTCAGAATTTTTTCCCATTTTTCTAAATTTCTACGTCGATTTTTATATACTAAATATTACAAATGGCTCCACAGAAAATCGAAATAAAGAAAGGAGGCCTCGTCGCATCGCGTCGTGGAGGTCACCTCAGAGGCTGATTTCGTCCTATAAATGTGATACTTGCTGTTCAGAAATTGAGTTACTCGGCCTCTATTATGTATCGGAACACCATTTTGTTACCATATTAAGTTAATATATTTGTATTGGATTGATTATCCGGTTTTCTACAACACCACACCAAACACCAGTTTTCTTATATTGATACTATAATTTATTTATATAATTACTTACCAGGAATGGATATTTGTCGGATTATGTACCCCAGATGTAGAGAATGCCGATTCATCAGTCCACGATATTTTAATGAATGAAAGTTCGATCTACAAAATACTAATTTTAAGACTTCTTGGAAAATTCAGATGTTGCGCCTCTGTACACTGCTTCGGCTGTCGGCATCTTATAAAAAAATTCTCCTGTTTGCATTAAAATATCCAACAACTGCTCTCTCATCTTCGGGAGTTATTCCTTGATTACTCCTTTTTTATATTTTTTAACCAAGCCAGTACACTTTCATTCTCTATACAGTCTTAAAAATATCCTTTTGGGAATATTTTCCCTCTCTGTATGCTTTTCCACATACTTTCGTAGTGCCACAGAACATTGTTTTTCCATTTTCTGTATAAACTTCTAAGATATCACACTTTTTTGCAAAGAAAACGCAATTTTCATAAAATTTCACAACAATTAAAATAGTAAATAGTATCTAGTCAAATTATTGATATAATTTGTTTTTCATGGCCTAGTAACAATAAAAAGCAATACATGACAAAGCCTGCATTTGAATTTGTTTTTTCATGGCCTATTACCTGCCAAATGAGACTCTGTGATCATATCGAAACGATTAAATTCAAATATCTCGAAAACTAAGCAAGGTAAATGCAAATATATACATTACATACCTATATATTTTTGGAATTGGTCTTTCAGGATATGCAATGGGAATAAGGGTTAGCTTTAAAAATAATATTGTGCCCGATTCCGTCTAAACCAGAATTTATCGCAAAAAATAAAATATATAAGAATAGCCCTTTTAATAGATACTATCTGTATCTTTGATGAACTTCAATGAATATTTGGATAGCTCGAAAAACTTCATTTTTATTTTTTTTATTAGCTCACTAATAAAGCCATATCATGGAGTGATTTTCTTACGCCCTAATTTATTTTTAACAAGCTTTTATTAGTTTCACATGTATGTATATTTGTAACGAAATCTTTGGACGAGATTTTCACCCACTTCAAAACGTCAGATTAAACTGAAACTTTGCACACGTATCAAGGACCGATGACAATGCAGTAATTTGACAAAAAAAAATTATTTAAAAAATTTTCAAAAAAAATTGATTTCAAATTTTATTTCAAAGATTTCTAAATCTCTACAATTAGTATTTAACATCTCTCTTTAACACGCTTCTATATTAGCTTAACCTGTCTGCTTGTTTGTTTGTAACGAAATTTTCGAACGTGATTTTCACCAAGTTCAGAATATCAGATTAAACTAACCCAAACTAACCTTGCTAGATACCTAATACAATATAAAAGTAATAAGGTTGAAAATTAAACATTTTAGGAAAAGGGCTCTTTGTGGATATTGTGTTAGTTGGATATTGTGTGTTGGTTATTTCACATTTATGTGTTTTTTTATATTTTTAGTATTATGCTCTTAGATAGACACATATTAATGAAAAGTAGCTAGTTGTATTTTCAATAATTAATTCAATCATCAGCTTCTGAAAGCATGTAAATAAATCCCGTCGGTTGCAAAGTGAAGTGTTATTCGGAATCATTATTCTATGATATAAACTCATAATATCTTTCAAGAAATAAGCCTATTTCTTTTTAAATAATTCCAAAACCAAAATTAGGTAGTTGGGGTTGTCTTTTCTTTAAAGAAGTTACTATTTTAACAAAGTCGATAATGGAAATTGTTCGGCTGCATTTTGTAGCACTGCAACGAAAACCTAAATTTTTAAACACTTAGTATGTGACCGTGAAATATGTGGAATTCAGAATTGGAATCCGAGGTTCTGAATTTTTTTAGTATTATGTACTTAGATAGACAAATAAGGATTTTTGAAAAAGCAAAAAATAAAAAGTAGGTACTTAGTCGTCTTTAAAGTAATTCCATCATCAGCCAAAGAAGTGGTTCACATCTCAAACATTCGTTCGAAAAATTAAATATATTGTTAGGGAAACAGTGGAAAAATTGGTTGCAATTAGAGGCAACCTTTACTTACTTGATGAAAACATCGACAAAAACAAATGCTCCGACAATGATCACCAAGAAATAGGAGCCACTTCCTTAGACATCCACTATGATGATGATAACCAATTAATTTGCCAACATGTTTCAAACATGTACAAATCGTCCTAATGAGGATTCTTCTAATTCTGAAGAAGATGGAATAGTAGTTTTGATAATACTGATAACGAAATCGTGTCTTCAAAATTTGACCAACTCTAGTTTTGTTTTATAATATGTGTTGTGTGTTTTATTTTTTATTTGATATAGAAGTTGTTTTGTTTCACTCAGTAATAAGTTTATTTAAACATAATTATTTTTAAATATTATTTAATTTTTGTTTTGTATAAGAAAATTGCAGTTTTTGTTCTTTTTTTTATTTATATTATAAGTACGTTTTGTATTTTTGTCCGAGATCTGATTGTTAGACTTTTCTATCTAGAAGTTCCTTTTTAATTTTTTTTTGTTGTAAATATAATTTATTTTTGTTTTCTACATTTCTTTTCTTTGCAAACTGGCAAAACCCCTTCTTTTTCGAAAAAAAAAACGGTTTTTACGTCCTCGTTATTAAAATACTGATTTAAAATTCATTACATATTTAAAAACACCAAGACATACCAACTTGCTATGGAAAATAGTTGAGACACTTTTTACTTAGCGAAACGCTTATTTCGACGGAATAAATTCATTTATTTTGATTTTCTTATTTTTTTTTGCATAATAATAGAAATAATTGATTTGTAATCGTTAATATTATCCCTAATTTGATTATAAATGTCAACTTGCGATATGTATTTGAAAAGGGAATTTGGTTTAGAATTGTATGTATAATGCAAAAATAGATTCAAGTTTGGCTTTAAAATAGCAAACTGGGAAACAGTTTCGTCACCCGGTATATTTCAAATATCTTGTTGTATCTTTTCATATGCAGTTAAGTAGTAAAGTAATAATGAATAATCTCAATAGTTGAAAAACGGCTAATTTACTGGAATATCGGTCGGAGCAATCGATATGAACTTCATTTTTTAAATGAAATACCCTGAATATTATACCATTTTTGAATTTCTCGTGAAATTCAAATTATTTATCATGAACCTAAATTCAATTGTTAACAAAATAAATCGTTTCGTTAAGCCGTTTAAATTCTACAATCTATGCAAAATATAAATTTTCAAAGGTCATTTTTTCGACCACAATTGAATTTTTGCATAGGATGTTATACATGAAAAACACTTAAAATTTGACGAGGAATTTAAAATTGCCATAATATACAGGGTATTGTATTAAAAAATGAAGTTCATATCACCTCAGCTTTTCAGGACACTCTATACTCTATATTATAAAAATTACTCAGAACAGAATATACATAAGAACAAAATTGACGGATTCGACCGACATTCCAGAAGGGTCTGTCGTGAGTTTTGGTGTAAGTTAAAAGATTCATTTTTCCGTCACAGAAATACATGGTTCACCACTGTATTTCTTTAATTTTTATATTTACTTAGACATCGGCCATCAACTAAAATATGAATAGAAACGTCACTCGTCAATAACGTTGCTCAAGAAGAAATTATAGCCCCTTTTCCGCCCCGTCAGGAATCTGTTAGAAAATATAAATTTTCTTCTTAGCGCCATTAATTTTGTTTAAAATTAGTTCCAATTGAATGCACCTCTAAAATTCTATGCATCATAATTTCGACATTTCCCTATTTTCATTCTATTAGCACTTTCGTTGCACAAGATTAAATATTTACGAGCAATCTGCGAATATATTGATGGATGTTCGAAACATTATTATGCTAAAATTATCAATTAGGAAATAAAAGGTCACGAATTAATGTTGATTGACTATAATTCGTTCCAAAATAGCGGTGAATTTAAAAAATAAATAATATGCCGATTTACGGTTTTTACATTTTTGAGTGTCATACATCATTGTTTCATATTGCATTGCTTTTATTCGAATAATTATTCCCTGGGGAAGACGTGTATGTGTGCATGCATATTGCTCTCCAAACGTCGTCGTCGTTTAAGTTGAAATAAAACGACGACGGCGATGCGACGCTCCAAACGTCGCGACGTTTGGAGAACCATATCCTAGCATTAGGGAATAACGTACTTAAGTATTTATTTCTAGATTATCAGTTATTTTTCGTTTTAATGAAGCTCGAAAGCGAGAAAACTGGTCGGTTTGGCAACCGTAGATATAGCCAAGAACATTTAACCTAAAGAGACCCGACAACTCATTCATATAAATCCGAAATCTTGCATCAAATATCAACAAAACGATTGTCCCGCCTCTTTATATTTTTATGTATCGCGTACAAACTTTTACCCCGGCCGAATCCTCGCCGTGAACAAACTTCGTCCCTACCAAGGACATTTGTTTTTGGTCCCCACTACTAAATGTAGTGTAGCCCGCGTCCGCCTGAGCGAAAGCAAGGACAGTTCATAGGCGTAGACTTTGAAAATGTGAGTCCATCATATTAATAATTTCAATAAAGTAGGTAAATACGTTTAATTTGAAATGATGGTATTTATTCCGGTGCATTATTTAAAATATATTTATGTTTTATTTATAGTGTGTGGGTTAGATTGAGTTAGTTTGGGTTAGATATGGGTTCTGAAGGTTAGTTAACACAAAATAGTTGTTTTGCTAATGAATACGGAAAGTGATACTTTTCCGAACGCGACTGCAAGTTGATCAAACGACAGACACATAGCGGAGTTCAGGCATGTAGTCGAGTGCGGAAAAGTCACTTTCCACATCAGCTGGAACGAAATTTTAAAAGAAACGTGTGTAAAATCTGCTTTTCTGCAAGCAAATAAATGCTGGTAGAAAAAAGCAATGATTTTTAACCTAAAAAGGTATTTGGAAAAAAGTATAAAAATAGTTGTTTTTTTAGCATGAGAATATGACATGAGCGGTAGGCGAATGTCATAATGAATGGTCATTGCATAATATACTATTAAGCAGCTAATATTGTAATACAATTTCCAAAAACTTATTTCCTGATTACTTTCAAATTTGAACACGAAATTTATGAGATACCAAAAATACGCAATTTTATCCCGATTTAAACGTTTTTGTGACACATAGTGTTTTCCTGCTCTCAATGGTTAAACGAAAAATTAATTCATTCCACTGCTAGCCTAAAAATAAATTGGTTATCATTATTTTTGAGACAAATAAAAAGGAACTGAAGCATACAAATTTTATTTTAAAACATATAAATATGACAAATATCTGGTTAATGACATATTCAAAAAGTAGCTTAATAACTATTTCTTCTATTAAATACCTATTAAAAATATATTTTCATTTCATTATAAATGATACTATCACTGAAAAAAAATCTCCTAAATAAACTGGTATATCTAGAAAAAAAGACTAAATTTAGAGTATTGGCAATTGTAATTGGTTTATTTAGATTTGCTAAACCAGTAAATTGTTACGGTATTTCTATAAAGCTATTGTATTAATAAGTACCCGTATTAGGTAGATATATAATATAATTAGAGTAGATGAACATATTTACAGCAGGGCCTCCACTGGTTTTGAAACGTTACCAACTTAGTACACTTCGAATGTCGAAGAGCCGTCGGTCGTCGACCTTCAATGCTGTCAATCTATTGGTGCACTTACTTTACTACGCGCATACTATAAATATTTTGGGGGTAAAACAAGGCGGAACCAAGGGAAGCGGCAATGCCAGATTGGCATAAGAACTTCAGAACCGGTTTTTGATGGATCAAAAATGGGGAAAATAGCTTGTTAGTGTTATAATTTAATACGAAAAAAGTATGTACAGTAACTCGATAATTTTAAATTTGGCAACGCTACATCTATCGACCTTAGAATGTGCCTCAATGTTGGGGGAAAACAAAGAACCTTTTGTCCCGTCTCTTCAGGTTAAATGTCTTTCAATATAACTACCTGGCTTCAAATATTCATATCCGTATTTAAAGTATTGATGTCTATTTACAATGGATCTGGATACGCATATATTTGTAAGACACATGCTTGATATTTAAAGAATTTATATCAAACATGAACTGTATTATATTCAGAACATTTTTCAGTTTCTATGTGTATTCCTTAAAGTTATACCCAAACACGAAGTGTTCGCGAACATTTACTTGTAAAAACTTATAAGTCCCAAATCCACTTCTGGCACAGTAAACGCAATAATTATTATTACTCTACATTTCTAATAAAATAAGTTTATCAATATATTGAGTATCGAAAACTACTTCAAATCAAAACAATGCCCATATTGGATTGATTCAGTAACAGATAATCCCGAGCACGTAGGCTACCAATCTGAGCTCGTTGCGCGCCCCCTCCATAAGTGAATTTAGTCCCTCTCTGGCGAAGGAGCACAGCTTCCTGGGCTGAATTTTATTTATCTTCTCCTGATTCGAAGCCTTCGAAGTACACTTCTCGTATTCAACGCTTGGCAGTCGGTAAAGGCATAAGTGAATGATGGTTCCACCTCCAAGTACTGCATCTCATTGTATTCTCGATCTTCTGCAATCTGCAACAGATCTGCCTGTTAAGTTACCAGTATCGGTATTCTATAAGGAGATGAGTTCTAGAAGGATCCCGGCCGCCATAGTTTGAGTTAGTTAGGGTCCACTCGTGCCAAAACAATGATTTGCATAATTAAGATCTATTTTTCTTTTAACGAGAGATACTTTTTTATGTTTGGCACAACTCTGGGCGGAATCATAAGTGCCAGCTCGTTCCAACACCTCCTGTTGTAGTATAGATAGTAAAGAGATGGGTCTGCCACTTATCTTCGATGTTCAAGGATATCAAGGTCTTTAGTCAACGCTGGGTCATCCACAAGACGGACTACTCTCCTCTGTATGGAATCCAATGTCTTTAGTAAGTGTTTGGGGGCCGAGATCCATAGATGGGAACAGTATTCCAGAGATGATCTTGTCTGGGCCTTATAGAGCAGTAACAGCTGATGAGGTGTATACAACTTTTGTGCTCTATAAAGTGCTCCTAACTTTTGTGCTGCTGCCTTGGCGATCTTGGTGACGTGATTACGTCGACATGTTGTTTTCATGTATAATGGTCATTTATACTTTTATTGTAGCTTCTATCTCTTTAGCTTATGTACCCTACTAGCAAACTCGAAACAGTCAACTGTTGAAAGTATAGCTTTCGAGAATTACGGAATGTTTGCTGATGTAATTCCCGAAGTGGTTTCGTATAAAGCATATGCAGCTGGAAAATTCAATTGATGGAAAAGTTAACATTTTTCAACTTTTGACCTTCTTTAATCACTCCCGTAACTGCTCCAGACCTTTTATATTTGATTTTTTTTTAATAAAAATATATTTTATTTAATTTCTATGTCAAATAATTTGCTTGTAGGTACAAATATAGTTGCAAAGTGAAGTATTAATTGCAGTTATTATTCTATGTTATAAACTCGTAATACTTTTTAAGAAATAGGCTTGTTTCTTTTAAAATAATTTCAAAAGCTAAATTAGGTAGTTAGGGTTGCTTAGGGCGGGTCTTTTTATAGAAGTTAACTCCTCAGCAAGGTCGGTAATGAAAATTGTAGGTTCTGCTGCATTCTGCAGCACTTCAACGACCACCTAAATCTTTGAACAATATATTAGGTATGTGATCCTTCAATTTAAATCAACCATATGCATCTCAGCATTACATTCCGTTCATATATGATGCAAACTTAGCCAAAACCTCACAGTTTTACCTCGAAAATTACCATCTCAAAATTCACAATTGCAACGTGTAGTTAACAATTGCCCGTTAGAATTAACAAGTGTAGTTTGAAGTAGTTAACATGCAACTCGGAATTCACGATTGGATCCCGGAATTCTCAATTGAAGCTGGGAAGTCACAAGTATTATTTGAAACTAGAATTTATGTATTTAGCGTATACCACATAACTTATTTTTTACAATTCGGCTGTTGTTTGCAATAACTGGTATTGGCTTTTTTGCTTTCTCCTGTTAAGGTTTCATAAGCATTGCGAAAGAATTTTAACAACTCAGAGGCAGTTTAAGAGAGTCATGAATTTCAGTGTTTCTCTTGATTGCCTCACCTCGTCGAAGAACCAGTGTATATTATAAGCACTATTGGCAAACTTGGATTCTTCAGAGGAAATAGTACATCAGAGGCCAACAGCCAACCTACTAATGAATATTTCTCAAGTGTATTTTCCACCAGATTTATTTTTCATATAACCTAGCTTCAATAGGTTGCCTTTTTAATTTAGCGATCTTTACCTTCAAGTTCTGACTCGTCTATCACCTTGATTACATCTTCTTCGTGGGGAATTTGTTGCATAATTGGTACAATAAAAATACAAGTCTTTTACCGCCACTGAGTTATTTTTAACACATCAGAATTGTAATAGTGTATTTTGCAACACATTACACTGTCTTTATCAAATATACTTTTGCGGTATTTGCATTTTCTGCTCTCTACATCTGACGCACACCATCTTGCAAATTACGATTTAAAGTAGTAAAAAATAAGATATTTTAATTCACTGGTTCAATAAATAAAGGAACTCCGCTCCAATGTTCATCAGGAAAATAAAGTAAAAGGGTAAGTTACACATAAATGGTTTTTTCTTCAAACGTCAGTAAATCCGTCATTACTCGACTGTGTAGG
>JAEQML010076090.1:0-13527 GCA_016904865.1 Pissodes strobi
AAATAAAGTCCAATGTAGATTCTGAGTGATATTAAGCCAAAACTGATCATTAAATAAAACACAACACAACTCTTAAACTTTATTATAAACAGTGACCAAAAATACTTTTAATGCAATTCCAAGCATACTTATCTCAACAGAAAAAACGCGCATTGTCATAATCGAGTAAAGTGTAAATTCATTAAGATTTTGACCAAAAAACATTGTTGTTTTCACCAAAGTGTCTTTTTTATCATCTCTTCTCACCTGACGTAGATGGATGCCTAATCTGAGCTACATAACCTGTACGCCAACCAGGACGTGACAATATGCCAATGTTTTAGCTCAATAATATTCATATCAAATTATAATCCTATATTGTCGTTTACCAAGCAACTTAATAATTACCTAGTTTATCAAAATGCAAATAGGTAGGTATTCGTGTGATTTTGTTTGAAGACGATTTTCTTTATAATCATTTAAGACAAATTATACTCCATTCTCCAATTCCAATTCTTGAAATAATAAGGGCCATCTATCTAAGAATATCACCGGGAATAAGGACAAAAGTGTCGTTAGGCATATTTTGTAATGCTTGATTTTCCGCACAATACTTAATTACCTTCGTAATTAGGGAAATTCATTATAATAATGCGGATATTAAGACAAAATTATCCAAAGGAGCCACAATTGCATTGGCGAAAAGAGCATTAGATTATGCCCTTTGAATTAAATAAGTGACAGCTGAAGATAAAGCTTCTTAATAGCGTCTATCTTTAGCCTTGAGTTTACATAGTTTGTATATCATTTAATAAATTACTTTTAATATTTTTTACTTACAACCTAGTGACAGTTTACTTCTCTTCTATGACCTAGTGGCATTTTTCCGGAAAATGAAAATAGGCTAAAACAACGAGTTAAGGGAATGAGCCGAATCGGGATTATTTTTAGGAATATCCACGGATATGCATAGAGAATTGTTAATACTAGTGACTAATACTAGGTTACAAGTATGATCAAAAATGGTGAGAATGCAAGGTTTGTGTTGTTAATGGATTTAATGATTTAGCTTCATCTTTACTTGATGAATTCTTCAAGAAAAATGTTGAGTTTGCTTGTGGACCACCCTCTAGAAGTAAAACTTCATGCATTCGCACAAAATAGAAATTAAAAATGGCCTACTGGCCTGCAGAGTGTGTTAAGTATACGATGCATAACTCTTTCTCTCTCCTTATATTATTTTTATCACATCTCTTCTGTTAAATAATAAAATAATATTTTTGATGTCTAAACATCTTACGCGGCAGTATGAGGGTAAATATCGGCAAATGGGACGGAAATGTGGGGACGGAAATGTGTAAACCCATGTGACATCATAACCCATGCGCATTGAGGAGCAAGCTAATCCAGGACGGCCGCGATTGCAACGACTCAAGTGGCGCTTCTAAAAAGCTAGCCGCTAGGGCGGTACTAGGCTTTCATGTCCATGATGTCGATATAGGACATATGTTTACACATCAGTGTATCGAGTACTAGCAGACTCGCTCATTTTTTTTTAAATCTATACAACTTGATTAACACAAATGGTAAGACATACTATACATTTTTATTTTATGCAAACTCACTAACAGAAATGTAGAACATATTATACACCAAACCACGGCCTATTTAACGATCGATTCTTCTAAGAGAAGGATAGACGAGTTCGGCGCGATGATACGGAAGAGACGAAGATAAGTGATGATTATCCCATGCTTGGATTGAATTATGGACAGGCCAATATCAAAATTTGCCTCGCCGATCTCCCTCTCTACTATCATGACCGTTCGCCATATCACACATTTTGTAGATTTTCCTTTTGTAACACATTCACCAGCTTACTCTCTAGTAACAGCGCGCCTTAGAAGGTTTATGTCAAAAAGTCTAGAACATTATATATACCTTAATGTAATTTAATGAACCGACGCAACTGGTTAAAATTGCCTGTGATGTATTATTGACTGCTCCCTGGACTAAAGATTTGAAATGTAGATTACAAATTTTGTACAGCTGGTTTGAATTCGTCCCTTTTCATGCATTTTTTTACTAATAAAATAATAATTTCCTAAAAATATATGTTTTAAGAAAATATTGCATTTGACAATACTGACTAATAATTAGCCATTATACAATAACTACTAGCTACCTTGCCATTTTGTATATGTTTTATTTTAAATATAACTTTTTCGTATTCGAATAATTTGTGTTAAGTCTATTTAAAAGTATAAAGAATTATAATAAAGCATAATCAATAATTATAACAGTTTATTAATTTATTATAATTCTAATACGAAAAATATAATCTGGCAGAAATGTGAAATTAGTATCTGCCAGATCTGGTGTCTTTAAAGGCATTAAATGCATTAAACGTATTTTAGACGAATTTCCAAGTTAATAGGTAATTAGATTACGGAAATTTTAAAACACGTAAAGCGGCCTATTCACATATGATTTTGTACGGCGGATTTGTCCGGCGGACGAATTCGCATCATATGTGTACCCGCGTGCTCGTGAGATATGTTCTGCTCGCCGCCCGTCGTTGAAGACGACGATCATAGACGCGAGCCGAGCAAATCCGCATTACAGCAGTCGTGACGAACTTGTCTGTGCGTGCTAGATGCAATATTACGTTCGCTAACAATAAAGAATTTTGGAAAAGTTTCATTGCTCTATACAAATCAAAGCCTTGCTTGTGGAAGGTGAAGGGTCAACAATATTCCAAGAAACAGCTGCTGCAACTGCTTTGACCACACTCTCTTCTTCTTTCTGTCATCAAATAACGCTTCAAATCCTACAAGTATAGCAATTATTTTCTTCTCCATGACGCCGCATACAATAAACAACTGTCAACACGCTCCTTCACACTGCAGATTTGCGCATTTTTGAGTACTTGTGGTAGATTTGTCTGCCGTACATATACGCCTATGTATAGCAACCATGGATCTATCTGTTCGACAAATCCGCCGTACAAAATCGCATGTGAATAGGCCGCTTAAGTGGTAATTAGTTTTCCTGAATGATTACTAGGAGAGAGAAGTATGATTAGGATGGCTGTTATTTCAAGGTTCATCTTATATGTGCTAGTTTTAATCTCCTTTTTTTGGTCTCGATTTTATCTAATTTAATGTTATATATCTTTCATTTCTTCGTTGGGGTATATAGCCCGTAAATTCCCATTTTATTTTGGCTATTTGGTTTAACGGATTTCTGTTATATTTATTTACATATATTTTTGGCCGAATTAGCATCTGTCATTCTATCGATCTTGGCATCTACGCTAATTTATTTCCTTAGTTTTCATTAGCTAAACTTCAGTACAGCAAGTATTGAGTATTAATTAAACCAATAATGTAGTTCTCGGAAACTGGGGATATTTTTTAGTTTTGCTTGAGGTGCCGCTCTTCCAGCCTGACATATGGAGGCATAAGTACCCAAAGTGACCGAAATGTTAGTCTTTGGTGATTTTCCATATACTCCAACTCCGACTCCCGTGCTGGTTTTATAGCCTTCAGTAAACCAGCAGTAAGTAAGTAAGTACTTGACTTATTCTTGTTAATGTTGATACTACGGTACCGAATGACTTCGTGTAAACTAGCACCCCCCCCCCCCCCCCCCCCCCGGAACTTTTTAATTGTTTTATCATACGGAAGAAAAATAAAACACTAACACACAGGGGAATTTTTTTTATTTCCAAATATGTATTTTTATTTCCGGTAATTTTGCATATACATATACGGGGGCGAAAAAAAGTATCCATTTTTTAACGGAATGCTCTGTATATTTCTGGCTAAACTAAAAGGTTTTTTTTCTGATTTCAAATATGCTATAGATATTTGGTTCAGCCGTTTTTACCTCATTTAATTTTATAGCTGCGTTAAATTTATATTATCTTTATATACGCTGTTCAAAAAGTTATTGATTTCTATGCAGTAATCATGATAGCGTATATCAAGATAATGTAAATTCAAAACAACTATAAAATTAAATGACATAAAAACGGCTGAGCCAAATATGAACTTGTATGGTATATTTGAAATCAAGAAAAAAAGATCTTTCATTTTTCTGACCCCTGTCAGACTAGGGACCGCCAAAGGAATGAGTCTGAGGCCGATGCTTCGAGTGGAAGCGGCCCTAGGTGGTAGATGCATAAGCCTACTCGCATCGTCCGGTGAAAGACCACCCCACCAGAATTGGGAGGCGCCAAGTAGTTTTCCCAAATCACGTTCCGCTTCCCGGTGGTCCCGGGTTCCACAGTAGGAATATATGGACATGATGGTGCTTCCAGGATCAAAATATTCCGGAAGTAAACTCGCCGGCCATTCGGATCTCCGGGCGCTGGGTGGCCCTGGGAGCTTTTCATTCCGCATTTCACAGACAGCAAAGATACCGAACCAATTTAGAATAGTTTTCTGCAACATAAGAGGCCTAAATACAAACATAAATTCGGTACACCAACATCTACAAGCAAATAGACCACACATATTAGCCCTTACAGAAACACAAGTATGTTCTACAACAACAACAGTGAAATGCCTCTATCCTGGTTACGACTTACTACCCGATTTAGACATAAGTTCGGAATATGCCTTTTTGTCCGAAGCGACCTTTCATGTCACCGCGAGGAAACACTCGAACCGAACAACCTTGACGTCATGTGGCTCAAGTTCACTGCCAATGGATTAACCAAGTTTATATGTTGTCTCTATCGCTCCCGAGCGATAGAGCCTACCAAAGCTTTTTTTCAACACTGGCTACCACTTTTGACTCAATACAGGTCGAACCTTCTGGAAAATATCTCGAATGGGAGCCAGCTTGTCACAGGCCTTTCGTTCAAGTCTTGTATTGTGATCATCAAATCGGATATGTCGTAGGAGAAAAAGAAATCGCTGCATGGACATAGTAAGTCGAAACAGTTCTGCTGAACTTCCATCAGTGGCAAATATTTCTTCACAGCATAGTCGGTTCCACTTCTTTACCGCACATAAGTATATAACAAACCAATCAAAGCTTCAATTTCGATGGCATCTGTTGGTTTTGTGTAAGTGTCCCTGCAATATCTCCCTTGTGCAAAACTTGTTATATGTGCATTAGTATGTTTCGCGATAATATTCAGAACAGAAGCGTCAAAAAATTTTCTCCATATCGCTACAGGGTCCACTAGACTTTTAGCAGATTGTTTTACTCTGGGTAACTGAGTAACAATATTTTTTGCTCTTGTTCTGGATCTTAACGATGATGGATAACAGTGCTTTCTCCATTTTGTAACCCTATCTTTACCGATATAGTATAGCTGATCTTGTCCTTCCATAAAATAATTGAAGACGACTGTAATGCTGACGCTTCTTCTTGCTCTGTTTCTCCAATATCTTTTTGCTCTAAGGGTTCCTCTTCAAGTTCTTGCTCACTTTCTGAATCATCCGTCCTTCTTTCAATATGGTCTTGCTCTTCATCATCACTTCTGTCACCGGCTTGTTGTTCTTCAGACTCCGACAAACATTCTTGTGCCAACTGCTGCAGCCACTTTTGATCGGACTCATAATTCATTATCCTGTAAAAATAAAAACCGTATTATATCGATTTTATATAAATATATTCCCAATATTTAAAGGATTATTGAATAAATCGACACAATTTCGTCCCCTGAGAATTGATTTATGAGTGACGGTGACGTCGGTCCACCTTTCCGTATTCAAATTCGGTGACGTACGGTGCCACAGACCAATATGTAGGGATGGCAACGATGTATCGATGTTTTTAAAAAATCGATACATCGAAAAAGAAACATCGATGTTTTCCATCGATGTTCGATATGAACCAATGCATCGATGCATCGGGTCAATGTACGAATATCGATGTTATGTACATGCTGTTGAAAAGCTCTGCTAACGAGTCACGACACGACTCGTTTCGGATGCAGACCCGCCGACGTGCAATATCAATATCACACCGTTTTTTTCTTGTACTGTGAAGATTCCCTATTAAGAGAATTAGAAAAATGCTTCGGCACGCGAGAGCGCGTCAGTTTATTAGCACATGGTACATTTTTTGATCCTAGATTCAAAAATGTACATTTTAATAACCCCATTGCGTCTTCAAATGTCTTAAAAAAATAATAAAATTAACGAAATAAATTTGAAAGAAGGAAGGTCAAACAATTTTTCGCCTGAGTCTAGTGACAACGACAATTCACATTTACAGCATAAAGAAATTGATATATAGAGCAAAAAAATGTTAGAGTAAAACATGTAACAAATAGTGATGATACAATTAATGCAGAAATACGAATGAACCTTTCTGCACCGCTTTCAAATCTAAAACAAAATCCGATAGAGGAATGGGAACACTTAAAAGCCACATATCCAAATCTCTATCAGGTTCAGGTGGCCAGAAAATATCTTGGGGTTGTCTGCACTTCCGTTCCTTCAGAAAGACTGTTTTCGTGTGCCGGAGATACTGTAACGCAGGAAAGAAATCGTCTGTCTGGAAAACTTTTGCATAAATTAGTTTTTCTAAATAGTGTTCCAGACGAGTTCTGGTGATATTGTAATCAATATATCTTGTATTTCCATAAATATTCATATATTTTATTATTTTAATTTGCTTTTGGGAATGTCCATGTTTTATTTGATATTTTATTAAAACGTTAATGTTTGTCATTTACATGTTTAAATAAAACATTTTTAGCTGTTCTCAGTATTCTCTTAACTTGTTTAATTGTTCCCAAATCAACAACGTGTAATTTATGACTCTATACTGGTCAGCGGTCACACATAACACATTTCCTTCCAGGTATTAAAAAAATATGAAATATTTTAATGTGCCGTGAATTACAGTATAAAAAAACATCGATATTTCACAACATCGATGTTTTTTTATCGATACATCGAAGACATCGATGTTGTCCTTCCGATGTATCGATGTAGCGATACATCGGTTTCTTGGTCCGATGTTGCCATCCCTACCAATATGTTACACTGCTCTTTAAACGTCCAGTATTCAACTGGAGTTCGGAGACAGAGACGGTTATATCAACCTAGGAAGGTATCAGTGGGGGCAGCGCGCGCACTCTTATACAGCGGTGATAAGCCACACTTTTCTATTTTGTCGGAATGGGAGACCGTACGTCACCGGTGGAGGGTTAAGCAACAACAAAATTATTCAATGAAAAGTATTATAACTTAACACAGGAAATAGTGAAATTGTTCATTGAAACTTGCGAAAACTGTCAGCTCAAATGGAACAAAACTAAACTAATAAGTCCGCTCCCTCGAGCGTGCCACGGAAAATTTCCCTCCTGCCTGCGCCAATCCCTCACCCATCGGCATTCACATTGACGTGTGTCAATGTCACGGCTTAGCCGTGACTCAGTTTTTGCAAGTACTTCCGCGATCGGACGGTGTGAATTTATTTTTACAGAATAGTTTTCGCACGATTTACGCTATACGCTATTTAAAAATATATATATGGTTAAGATGGCTAAGGGTAGTTTTCCTTATTATACTGTTGATGACACGTGATCTCTCCTTCTTTCTCTCTTATGGAATTGGTAAAGAATTATTCAATTTTTATGAGACTAAGTGAATGAAGCTAACCGAAAGTTGATTGGATGACTAACCCAAACCAACAAAATCTATTAAAATTGATTATAACGTATCGGAACCGGTTCAAATGACTAAAATAAGTAAGGCTAAATCAAACTAACCGAAAGTTGATTGGATGACTAACCCAAACTAACCAAATATATTAAAATTTGTTATAGCGTATCGGAACCGGATCAAATGATTAAAATAAGTTAAGACTACGTGAAACTAACCGAAAGTTAATTAGACGACTAACCAAAACAAACCAAATGTATTAAAATTGATTATAACGTATCGGAACCGGTTCAATGTCTCAAATAAGTTGAGACTAAATGAAACTAATCGAAAGTTGATTCGACGACTAACCCAAACTAACCGAATCTATTAAAATTGATTATAACCTAGCGGAACCGGTTGAATTCACTAAAATAAGTCGAGACAGAGTGAATCTAACTGAAAGTTGATTCGGGGACTAACTCAAATTAACCAAATCTATTAAAATTGATTATAACGTATCGGAACCGGTTCAAATGTCTAAAATAAATTGAGACTAAGTGAAATTAACCGAAAGTTGATTCGACGACTAACTCAATCTACCCAAATCTATTAAAATTGATTATAACCTATCGGAACCGGTTGATATGACTAAAAAGATTTGATACGAAGTTGACTAAGTGAAACTAACAGAAAGTTGATTAGACGATTAACCAAAACTAAACAAATATATAAAAATTGATTATAAAAACGTATCGAAACTGGCTCATGTAAATAAAATGAGTTGAAACTTGAGAAGTATTTACTTCAATCACGTGTAGTGTGCCACTCGCTACGCGCGCGTCAGTATCCCATATTAAGCAAATATAATCGATACTAACTTTAATGAATCAAACAAGCGCATTGAGACGGGGGTGCTACACGATTGACCAACCCTGCCTAACACTAAACTAAAATTAACCCCAACTAACAAATATAACCAAAAAAAAAATAAAAATAAAACATGTCACCGACGGGAATCGCACCCGGGCCGTAGTATCACAAGCACAAAAGCTGATCCCGAAACGCAACTGCGCATGATTGCAAATAGTTATACCGCAGACGCTAGACGCTTGTATAGAAACGCAAGGGATATAAGGAAATAAAATACCTATAGTCAGCAAGAGAAATGATCATGCTCCTCAAATCCCCGTTTCGACCTTTTATATAGAGAAATGAATAATATCAATTCTTATCAGCTTAATATCACTATCGCTTTGACTCGCTTTAATAAGTTATATAAAATAATAATTTCAGGAATAATAGATATTATATTGATATATATTTTAAATTCAGCACAACAGAACTATTGACTAACATAAAATTGTCAAAGTGAGAAATGTACCATTTTAATTTAAAACCATATAGAATTAAAGAATAAATCTGGCAACACAGCCTTGTCTACAAACCTCTGCCGCTTGCGTTATTTCAATAAAAACAAAACAGTACATTGAAAGTCGGCAGAGAAAAGTAGTAGCAATTACCGCAGATTTGTACACAAGTTTTTAATGATTTTTTATAAAAAAGTTACGAGTAGCACAGTATACGTGATAGAAGTGACTACTTCGTTAGCGAGTCTCAACTTATGTACGGTTCCGGTACATTATAATCAATTTTAATGGATTTGGTTATTTTGGGTTAGTCATCGAATCAACTTCCGGTTAGTTTCACTTAATCTCAACTTATTTTAAACATTTGGACCGGTTGCGATACGATATAATCAATTTTAATACATTTGGTTATATGGTTAGTTTTGATTAGTCGTCTAATGAACTTTCGGTTAGTTTCACTTAGTCTCAACTTATTTTAGTCATTTGAGTCGGTTCGGATACGTTATAATCAATTTTAATAGATGTGGTTTCGGTTAGTTTCACTTAATCTCACTTATTTTAATCATTTGACCCGGTTCCGATATGTTATAATCTAAGATTTGGTTAGTTTGGGTGAGTCGCCGAATCAGCTTTCGGTTAGTTTCACATCGTCTCTTAAAATTTGATTAATTCTTTACCGATTCCATAAAAGAAAAAGAGGGAGAGAGAGAGTCATATGCTTTATCTCTCTTGCGAGACGAAAATTTCAAAACGTGTCGTTACATGCATGGCTTTGAAAAATCACTTTCATGAATCCAAAGAATATCAAAATAGCGTAAAATTGATTTCTAATATTTACCTTCGCCCAAATTATGTATATAAGTTGAGTTATATATGAGTATAAGTGAGTTTGATCGCTGTTTTAACCACTAATTAAGAATAAAAAAACCCTAGATGGAAAACACTTTTAATGCTTGGGTTAAGTTATGGGTGTGGCACAGGTTAGTTGGTGTTTTAATTTTTTTTTAAAGACAACATCCACTGTGACAACGCATTTGTCATATTAATAACAAAATGTAATAGAATATCGACAGCCGAAAATATCAGGTTAAAATTATTCCATTGTCGCTATTTTCCTGTTATATTTTGTAACTTGTGTTCGTAATTAAACAATACAAGTTGTACCTGCTGGTATTTTTATCCATATCGTAGATAATATTTCGTTTATTATTTACTTAATACTAAGTAACTGTTACAAAGTAGTATCATTAATGAGCTATAAATGAGACAGAGAATGTCAATAGTTGTTCGTAACAAATAAATAATCCAAACATTAAAATGTAATCATATTCATATCATTTATGCCTAATAGAACGCTCCCCGTATAAAAATAATCGAGCGGCAGTTCATATTGATCGTACCCCGTAGCTGCACCCATTCGTTTACTGTACAGTGGCCGAGTGTGTTCAAGATCAACGGCAGTATTTTCCACGGCATGCTGGAGTGAGCGGACTTATTAGAATATCTAAAGACGGTGCCACAAGGGTGCATATAAAACTGTTGAAGGCAGCTAAATATTTAGCAGCACACTTGCTGTGAATCACAGATAACAACAGACCAACAGACGCCGACAGGTCGCGACAGGTCGGACCAGGCCGCGCCTTTGAAGTTTCCGACTTGCGGCGGATCGGGCGCGCCATCACGGATCTTTCCGGGCGATCTCGGACGGCACCCTTCCCACGGCTCGGCATGTTGGCCTGAGCTGGCGCGGCCCGGCCTGCGATAGCACGGGCCGTGGGAAGCCACCATTAGGAAGCCCTTGCGTGTTGCAGAGCGACAACGGCCGAGAATTTGCAAACCAGGTAGGTATTTTCCAATATGTATGTACTGGGAGGCGAAATAAGAAACGTATGCTGGAAATTTATTTCAAATTCCTATAATGAAATTATTTAAATTTAGCTGATATAAATGAAGTAAGGCGAAACCGAATATAGCGTCAGTGGTTCAGTGGTAGAATGCTCGCCTTCCACGCGGGCGGCCAGGGTTGCATATACATAAACTGCAGACGCATAAGGTTTTGCAATAGGGCGACTGTAATATTAACGTTAGATATAAT
The DNA here is from genome assembly GCA_016904865.1 of Pissodes strobi. Taxonomy (NCBI): domain Eukaryota; kingdom Metazoa; phylum Arthropoda; class Insecta; order Coleoptera; family Curculionidae; genus Pissodes; species Pissodes strobi. The sequence continues at coordinate 11,058 of JAEQML010076090.1, forward strand.
ACCTCCATTACGTTTCGTCTTCAAATATTTGAATACTTCATGCCTGGACCTCCGCTAGCTTCGGGGGCGCAACCAACAAAAACTAACCCAACGCATGAAAAACAACTACATTTATATTACGTTCGCTCTATGGCGAGATCCTATTGCGTCTGCAGTTTGCAAATATGCGACCGGGATCGATTCCCGGCTGATTAATTTTTTCTTTTATTTTTTAAGTTAAATTAATTGCTAGTAGGTATAGGGTTTTTAAATCTATTTATTATTGTAAAAAAAATATATAATTAAATAGTCGATAACGTGAATAAAATATCCATACTAATATCATAAATTAAAGGGGTTTGTTTGTTCTTCTTTCATGCAGAAATATATATGGATGTTTTTAGGTTATTTAGGAATTAATCGGAATGTGACCTGAACCTGACTGCCACATTGTGCATGAGGCATTCACAATCACAAGGTTCAGTGGAGACAGCTAACCAGGATATAGAGAACAAATTAGCATCGTGGATGAAAGATACTAACTCAATAAAATGGAGTGAAGGTCTAAAAAACGTCCAATTTTTGACAAATAATAATTATTTTCCTATCCTAAAATAAACTAACCAAAAAGGATTTGTTAGTTTACATACTAACCAATGAAATGGTTATTATATATTACTAGCAATATTAAGATTACACTTTATCCAACGGCTGTTTATAGTTTGTAAACTAGCCAAAAACTCCGGTTAATTTGTGTAATTTTCTTGTGGTTTGTACTTTGGCGAAAAATCTTGTATAGTTTGTAAACTAGCTGGATAGTATACAAGCCAATCACTATTCGTAGCTATTTTAGTGAAAAGATGATTTTCCATCAAAATAAATAGATATTTGGATAGTTTCTATACTATCCACTAGCCAAGTAAACACTTTAGCTGTAACATATATATATATATATATATATATAGGTAAATTCTGGTAAAATTAGCCATCTACATCTAGCAAATTAATTGAAGTATTTTATAATGTTTATAAAACTTAAATGCGAATCACATAAAAAAATAGGTGATGTCCTATTTATATGAGACTGTAATGGTTTAAACCGTTGTTACAGGAAATGCGGAGGTGTATATCATCTTAGCCCTCTTAATCGGCGTGGTCACCGTAGTCATAGGCTGTTGGCTCTCAGACAACTGCTGGTCTCCGGACCCCGAAACAGGAGTCGTGACAGTGGCCTGACCTCAGCCAAGAGGTCCTCCAGGTCATGGAGGACCCCGGGATCCTCGCGACGGAGGCGTCGCAGTCGTGGACATATCCTCCGGCGAGGAAGAGGAAAATTCGTCACCTGGGGACCGGTCTTCGAGTCCAGAGAGCGACTGGCCACTCGTAGAGGTATTTACTAAAATATTAGAATATTATTGAAAATGTATACCCATGTATCAAATTTAATGAAAATGTGTATATTATATTATTATAATATAAACATTCAACAAATATTCATCGACATGTTATTGAGGAGTTCTAAAAGAAATTCGAGTTTATTATAAAGGATATTCACCCTAGATTTTTGAGCAAATAATCTAAGATATTCTAAAAGCGAGTATCCTGTATACTTCCAAGCATACCAGTGTTATTTTTCGAAAAACCAACGTACAATTCCTACAAGCGAAACAATGTCTAAGTTGCAAATAATATGTAAGAGAAATCTGGCCTTTAAACTTAAACGTACCTGCAAGAATTCCAATAGCAAAACCAATAATTGTATCTTATTTCGAGAATACCGCTAAACTGGACAATACAGTTTGTTGCAAATTCGGGTATTACATGGAGTTCTCGGAAGCCATCATATGTATATATTATGGATTCCCAGAACTCCATGAATATACTGAAATTAGTCAAACATTTTTTAAGGTGTGGCAAAGTTGCGTAATTGGGTTAGTAGTATTAATGTTAATGACTGGACATAAAAAAAATAACTTGATGATGACGGCATACAGGAGAAATGTCGGATTCAAAATCTGAGAACACCATCCAGTACAGAACAAAAAGTGCCAATGACAATATAAAATCAATTTGATACCAGGCAAGAAAAATAAAAATAAAGAAGCCGATTTTCTTATTGGCATTAAAATGAACACCCAATTAGGCAACTCTACCTCAATTTAAACCTTCCTATATCTCTTACAGTCATCGCGATTCCCATGAATGCATATATTCTAATTTTAACGCTCTGTATATAACTAATTTTATATAGAGTGAAATCTATAAATTTATCATGACCTAGGATTACCCAACAATTAACTTCTTAACTGGTCGCATCAGTGACACTGAACGCCGTATGGGCGGGAAAATCACCGTTGCGAGTATATACGTCATAGCCATAGGTATTAAAAAAGGCTTAGAAAAACTGACAGTTTAGGGTTTTAAATACATTTAATAATGAAAAACCCCATAATATTTTTTGCATGAAAATTGACCCCAAAAAAGTTCATGT
>JAEQML010076091.1:0-13527 GCA_016904865.1 Pissodes strobi
GTGAAGTTTCGTTTTTCCTCCGCCGGAGCTTTACTTTTCACTTTTCCGCCGGCGGAGGTAAAAGTGTTGTCATAGCAACATAGATACAATACACACAGACAACAAAATAAGCGTCAACAACTCAAGATTTATTAAACTACAATTTGTATTTATCACTCAATTTGTGACTGCATTTCTAAAAATCACTAATTTAGGAACAAATTGGTTATTATTTAATCGAACTTACTCAATAACTGTTTATCAATACGGAATTAAAACGCAATCGGAGACCTTAAAAAATAATTATTGTTGACAGTGTCCACTGACAGCTTTATGTTACATTATATTCACCGACACCAGTCTAAGCAAGGCCACCTACGACCGTGGTCTAAGCCGCCTTGCGAACCCATTTATCTTTAATAATAATTAGATATTATTACTATTAAAAAAGAGATGTTTTTGCATTAATTTGTCGACATTTGAAGAAAAAACAGCGTATTTTATTTGGAGGAAAAGTTACTATTCATGGCTTGCTCTTATTACCAGCCTCACTCCGTTCGGCTGTTAAACACGAGCGCGCCATGAAAAGTATCACTTTTCCTCCATATAAAATAATATACTATTAATCTACCAGGATATAACTCCATATATGAAACAAGGGATACAGTAGGTGGTGGTATTGGTATTTTGGTAAAACAATGTTATAATTTCACAGAAATTAATAGAATAGGTGGTATATGTTCTATGTTGTTCATGAGACTGGATGAAGCTAATATGATTTTAGGGGCAATATATAGACCTCAAGACTTCAACAAAAACATATTTTTGGATACATGTACAATCCCCATCATATGAAATGTCAATCCTTACTGACATTTTGTCTCATTTGAAACCAACTTTTCAACATACCATTAGGAATTCCTATGAACTTGTGGGGAAAATTTCTAAGGTTTCATTGCCACCTGATTATGTGTTGATAAGCTTGGATGTAGTGAGCTTATTTACAAACATACCAAGAGAATTAGTTATTTTTTCAATTCACGAAAACTGGGAGTATCTAAGTGGGTTTACTGAACTATCTCTTGATTTAATTCTAGAGATTATTGACTTTTTGTTTGATAGCAGTTATTTTAAATATGAAAACAAATATTATAAGCAAAAAGAAGGTACAGCTATTCGCTATGTGCGTTACACGACGCGACATCTGGTGGTACAAAATGTGGCGAATTTCTTAGATACGCAAAGTACATCGGAAACGATTCAAAATTCAAGAAAAATTGTTGATTTTAGTGCAATATAATTAGTTCATATGAGAATATTTATCGATTCGACTGAAAAAAGCCAAGTTCGATATTGAACATCAAATGGGACATATTAACGCAAAAAAAATTGCGGATGAAGCACATTTTCTCAAAATAAATTGAAATTAAAAATTAAAATTCAACATACATTAACACAATTCCAGTACACTTTGTCCTAAGGTATAATCGCAGAAGGTTAATAATAACATAATATAAAGCTTCTTTTCATTCCAATTGCAAATAAAACTGTTTTTTTGCACTTTAAAACCATAATATAATATTTATGAGATAAACGTCAACATGACTATTTCTTAAAACATTATTATATTGGTTGGCTTAGCACGGCTGTTGTACGGGTAGATGTTGCCAAGTGTACTTTCTATTTGGTTCTAAAATATAACAGCCTCGTGTTGAATATGTTTCAAAAGTACTGTGAGACGAAAACTTCTTATAAATAATGATTCTTAATGGCTTTGTTTAATGAAATAACAATAACTCGAATATATGATTTACTAGACTTAGATGTTACGCTAGAAGGGGGTCACTTTTAATAATAAGTCATAAAAACTAATTCATTTAGTTTATGGAAATAGATACAAATTTAAAAGATCATTTGGTTTAGTTTAAGAGAGTATCACGCGTAGTGCGTTTGTTTTGTTACTTTGAATTAATTTTGATTTTGTGGTTGGTCAAGCGCGTAGCGCGCACGCCTCAATGCGCTTCTTTGGCTAATTAAAGTTAATTTCGATTATTTTTGCTTAATCTGGAATCAGTGGCGGATTCAGAGGGAGGGCGGTGGTGGGAAGACGAGGAAAGGGAACAAGCGGTTAGGTTTATTATTTTAATTTAATATTGTTGAAGAGAAACTTTTATTAAATATTTTGTTAGGCGAATATCCGATCTGGAAAAAATACTGGCTGCAAGAGTTTGTTGACAAAACAATGTCACTGATAATGTATTAGACGCATTAAAATTATGCGACGATATATGTATTTCCATATGTGAAACAATTTTTAATAATATTAGGTTGCTTTCCATTAAGTAATGTTACGCCAGAAAGAAGTTTTTCTTTTTTAAGACTGATTAAATCTTACTTAGGGACAAACATGTCTCATTTAAGACCTTCTGCCTTAGCATTACTTAATATCCGTAAGGATATTGAAGTAGATGAAGAAAGAATAATAGATAAATTTACAAGTAAAAGAACAGATAATTAGATTTTGTTTTATAGGACCGTGTTCATTTTATTACCTACTATAGTTTTTTTGCTTAAAAGTACTTATGTGTTTTCGTTTTATTAAAGTTTTTGTTATTTTATGTCACGGTTTAGTTATTTCTATAGGTCCACACCTACATAATAATATTATTCTGAGAATTAATTTTATTTTTTGTATTTAACTCCGTTTTTTTTTGTTCAATAAAAGTGCTTATAACGATTAAAGTATGTTTTGCATTACCTATATGTTGCAGATTATTAAGGATTATGATTTCAAGCTTATTTCAAATGTTTTTAAAGCTACCTAGCACATATATGTATAGGATATAGGTGTATATAAAAGAAAATTATGTACCTCACCTCTATCAGCACACAAATTAAGTGAAACTTCTGAGATATTAGAAATTAAATTTTAATTTTTTTTTTGATACTTTTTTTTCTCGATTTTTGCCCCCAGCTTCGACATTTTTTTACAATTTTTTTCTTTTGTTTTCACCCTTTTTTTTGGCGAGAACCGCGTTTCTCTAACTTTTTTTTTAATATATTTTTTCTTTATTATTATCTTTCCGAATTTTTTTTACGTTTTTTTTTTAAATTCTCTTATTTTTAAAACATTTTTTTTATATAGAATTTTTTTCATTCTATTTTTGCTGATTACGTTCGACTTTTTTTCGCCGAAAGTTGCGTTTCTCTAACTTTTTTTCTTATTTCGTTTTATAATACTTTTTTATTAACTTTCCGAACAATTCTTTACGTTTTTTTTATATTTTTTTTCCATTTTTTCGGAGGGTGTCTAGTTTGGGTTAGTCCAGAATACTAATTTTACCCTGGCTACGTGTTCTCAAAATTTCAACCCTCTAGTTATACTGGAACATGCTTAATTAAAAGGGGTTTTACTTAGATAGCCGTTTCAACTTTGATAAGTGTTTCACTTCGATAAGCGTTTCATTTTTTCTGACTTTACCCTCGATGAAGAAGTTTTACTTCAAAAACCAACGTCCTCCCCTTTTTCATGGCCTGGATCCGCCTCTGTCTGGAATACGTTAATTAGGGTTAGTTTTTGTTAATTTAGGTTAGTATGGGTTAGTTTTGGTTAGTCTGGGTTGGTTTTGCTTAGTTTATGATAGCGAAGAGAAAAGGTCGCGTAGCGCGCTTTTCTTTTTATTTTGGTTAATTAGGGTTAGTCTGGGTTAGTTTTGGCTAATATGGATTTCTTTTGACTAATCTGGGTTAGCTTGGATTAGTTTGGGTTAGTTTTTATTGGTTTGGATAAGTTTTGATTAGTATGGGTTAGTTTTGGTTAGTATCGGTTGGTTTTGCTTAGATTGGAATAGCGAAGAGACAAGCGCGCATAGGTTAATTATGGTTATCCTGGGTTAGTTTGGGTTGGTTTTGGTTAGTTTGTGTTAGTGCTGGCTAGTTTGGGTTAGTGTTGGTTATTTTGGGTTAGCTATGGTTGATTTACTGACAAGCGAACGTAGCGCGTTTGTCTTTTAAATATATTTCATTTTGATTTTGACCTAGGGCTTTTACTGGGAAATGAACAAAGTGACTCGACAGTGTACCGTAAGTAAACTTTAATTACTTATATATACATGTATGGCTAAACAGCCAGGGTTAGTTTTGCTTAGTATGGGTTACTTTTGGTCAATCTGGGTTAGTTTGGCTTAGTTTACGTTAGTCTGGACTAGTTTTGTTTAGCTTGGGTTACTTTGCATTAGTCTGAATTAGTTTTGGTTAGTTTGGGTTAGTTAACAGACAAATGGGAGCTTATTTGGTTAGTCTGAGGCATATAAGGAACAAGCGCGCGGTGTGCGCTTGTTTAGTTACTTTCACAAGTTATTCTACTTTATGAAACATGCTCCTAGACTTGGCAATTTGCTTACTTGAAAATCAAGAAGGTTAGCCAAGTCTGACAACATTGCAAGTAAATTGTCATCATTAACGTCATATAGGGAGAGTTTTCGCATTAAAATGTCACCAAACAGCCTCATTTCTGAAATTTCTTTTTCAATTCTTGGCGTCAAAAGTGCTTCATCCGCAATTTTTTTTTTGCATTAATGTGTTCCATTTGATGTAATCTTTCCATTGAACCCAAAAAAAAAACCTTTAAAATCGACAGTGCTTATATGACACCAGACCCTTTTTCGATGTATTCTACGTATTTATTTGTATAGTAGCTGAAGAAACTACCAAATTTCTCCGACTCGCGCGCACCATCGTTCGTCATTTCTCCCACTACCCTAACGCACAGAGCGAATGGGCAACCCAGCAAGCCCAATTTTGGCAAATATAGTTATGGAGATCATTAGAGCAGTTTTAAGCGTTTTGCCCTTTGAAATCCCTTTTCTTTATATCTATGTTGATGACACAATTTTAGCTGTGCCTAAAAATCAAATCGACAATATTCTATCTGTCTTTAAGATTCAATTTACTCTGGAAAAAGAAATTAATAATCAAATACCATATTTGGACACTTTATTAATCAGAACCCTAGATCAAAAAATCATATCCAACTATTATGAAGAAGCTATAAGCTCTAAAAGAATAATGAATTTTAGTTCTCAACATCCCTTAAAACAAAAAATATCAATTTTGAAAGAAATGAAAAATAAAATTATCAAATTAAGTCATCAAGCTTTTATTTCAGAAAATTTAAATGAATTTAAAAATAAATTACAACGAAATGGCTATCCTCTTAAAATATGTAACTTACTTTTGAATACTGAAGGACCAAATTTACCCCGAATAGTTCAAAATCGAAGCATTTTAAATAATGGTATTATTAAATATGTCAAAATTCCATATATAAATGGTTTATCGGAAGGTTTAAAAAGCCTTCGTAACCACCGGAACTTAAATACAGTTTTCTATCATAGTAAGAAGCTTAATAATGTATTTAATCTGATGAAAGACAAAGTAAGTGAGGAGCATATTTCAAATATTGTGTATAAAGTTGACTGTAAAGATTGTGGTATGGTATACGTGGGACAAACTAAACAACATTTAAAGACAAGAATTAAACAACATGAAAACTCTTGCAAAAATATACATAGGGCAAAGCCTGAAAGGACTGCTTTAGCCTCTCATCATTTTGAACAATATCACTCGTTCGATTTTAAAAATATTACGGTGATAGATAGAGAAATTAATTATTCTAAAAGGTTTTTTTCTGAAATGTTGTTTATTAATAAGCTTAATACGGTCAATAAAAAAACAGATACTGAAAATCTAAGTGTTATCTATCATTATTTAATTAATAAATTTATTAAAACTAATTAACCACAAATCATAGAGAAATCACCCATGCCATTGGGATTAACTATTTGTTTAAAAAAATATTGGTAAACACCCATATTGTATGTTTTTACATATTTGTGCTCGAACGCTAAATAGTAGGTATAGATGCGTAAATTTAAGGAATCAGTTCTCTGTATGTTCACGTCGTAATTGTTTTTCGCTAGTTTGTTGTTGTAAATATAATGTGAGTGTATGATTAATTAAATGTATGGAAAGAATTTTTTATATGTGACAAATACTGTAAAGTATGTTTTTTATGTTTAACATCAAGATTAATTCCAGAGGTAAGTTTGTTTACTAGTATTTGAAAAAAGTGCCTCATTATTATTTTTTCCTTTTTGTAAAATTGTAGCTCTGAAGAAGGTTTAAAATAAAACCGAAACGTTAGCTAATGGAATAAAGCTTTTTAATTTCCACCTTGTCCTAAATCCGACAAAATTCACACAATTTTTTTTTTTAAAGTATAAAGGACACAAACAAATCAAAAAATATTTTTGGATATTTTGGAGAATAAGATGGAAGAAATAAACAAACTTAACAAAAACACAGTAATACTGGGATATTTCAATATCAACTACTTGGTGGCTAAATGCACTCGATGCAAAGCCATAAACTAGACAAAAAAAAAACTACTTGGATCCTAATGATACAAATTCGCTTAGCTATTTGATTGAATCACTAAATTATGTTAATCTAAATAAAACGATACCAACTAGAGTGCAAGGCAACTCAAAAACATTGATTGATTATGTAATTTTAAGGGATTGTTGCCACACTAAGAAATTAGCTGTTATTGAATACTCGATCACAGAATACAAAAAATGGTCCAAATAAAACAATTTATTCCACCCAAAAACAATCTTATTACACATTTACCAGCTTAAATGAATCATATTGCAGAATAGATCTCCAATATATTGCAAACTCCTTGTGGCATGATCCTAGTTTTCTATGTGATCAAATTGCTAGAATATTTCAAAATAGCATTACACAGAGAACTGTTAAAGATCGTTTTAGGAATAAAACTGCGCCTTGGTTCAGTATTCACTTACACAACCTAATAAAACAGCAAGATATAAGCTATAAGAGGCATAAATTATTTCCTAATAGTGCAGTACTCTCTAATGAATATAAAAATCATCAGAACACTCTAAAAACAGCAATTAAACAAACCAAAAAGGAATATTATGAAAATCAGATTGCAAGCGCTGCTGGAAATCCAAAACTAATATGGTCCGTAATAATTTCACTGTTGCAAAATATAACAAGTAAACAGCAGACTTTAGTTTCCAAACTTTATATAAATGATGTTGTTACGGAGGATTCTAAGGGTATTGCAAACATATTTAATACTTATTTCACTGAAATTGGCGGATCTTTGGCGGAAAAAATAACACAATCGAGCTATGTAAAACCCCCTATATTGAACCATCATTATATGCATAATTGGGAACATACTACTCCTGAAGAAGCTAAAGAATTAATTTCCGAGTTAAAACCACGGAAGGTGATATGTTAAAATAATTTTAAGAAGAAATGTCAATCATTCTTGCTAAATTAATAAATCTGAGATTTACTACGGGATCTGTTCCAAGTGGATTGAAACCCGCTAAAGTTCTGCCTTTATACAAAGGAAGTGTCAAAACATGTACTAATAGTTATCGCCCAATATCATTATTGAGCTCTATATCTAAGGTTACGGGAAATGTATTAATAGAAGACTTGTTTCCTACCTTAACTTTTGGTATAGTGCACAATATGGATTTCGTAATGGAAGCAGTATACAACATCAGCTGTTACAGATATGATTACCAACCTATTACACCAAATTGATTAATTGTGCTCGTACTCGTTTCGCTAGATCTTAAAAAAACCTTTGATACTGTGGATCATTCTGTGTCACTATCTATATTGGAAGATACTGGAATAACTGGTGCTGCCTTGTTACGGTTCAGGGATTATTTCAGTGCTCGTACTCAAGTTGTGACTGTAGGGGATGCAGTGAGTAGTGTGGCTGATATAGTGAATGGTGTTCCACAAAGATCTATCCTGGGACCTACATTATTCTTAACATATATTAACGCTGTAGCACAATTACCTCTCACCGGACATTTGCAGTTATATGCTGATGATACGCGCATTGTGTATTATGAAAGAGATCCTGTAGAGACTAAACTAATTATAGAGAGTGAGTTAAAACAAATTCTTAAGTGGTTGAAGTTCTACAAACTAACTTTGAATAGTGAAAAATCAAATTTTTTGGTCATATCAAAAAAGACAGAATAAAATCGTATGCAAATAAATATGGGAAACATACCGTTAACCAAATCAGACAGCACTAAATATCTTGGATTGCACATAGATTTCAAGCTCAGTTGGGAACAGCACATTAACTACTTATGTAAAAAAATTATTCCTGCTGTTGGAGTTCTTGGTCGAGTTGCCAATTATTCACAGAAAAGCACTTTATCATTCACTAATTGGCTCACATCTTTCATATTTGACACTGATTTGAAGCAAAGCTGCTCAAATTAAATTAAAACCTTTAAAAGTTTTACAAAATCGAGCTATTAGAAAAATATTTAATCATCCTTTTCAGTATCCGACCCATCTATTATATGGACCAAATAGAATGTTGGATATTCAATCTCTGTCCACATATTAGTCATGCGTATTTATCCATAATCATTCTCTACATAGAATCCATTCATCATTAGAACTTGTGTCATATAATGACATTCATAATTATAAATAACGGCCGCAATAATACCCACTTTATAACCACACCCATACGTACATCAACTGGTGCTAAAAGTATTCTCTCGGATGGCCTAAGACAGTACAATAATCTCCCACAGCAACTGAAAACATTGACAAGTGAACGTTTCAAGTCATCCCTCAAGAGATATCTTAATGATTGATATTTCCTTAACATAATTTTCTGATGTTTTTTTAGTTCTGTGATAACTGATGTATTATTGTTATTAATTACTTTTTATATATTTTTTCTCTAACTTTTCTCTTATGTAAGTAAATGTTTATTGTAAGACCCGCAGAGCATATCAATGCTCTGGATCTAGATATATTTCTCTATTTAATAAATCATTGGAACCTTAAGGATTAAAAACGGTAGATGGAATTGCATTATGTTTTCGTTTTGAAAGATCCATGCAATTTTGATATAGTTATCTCTTTCTAACCTTGTGTATTAAAGAAACATGCACACAAATGTTATTATTATACTTCTTTCTGCTGCAAGATTTCTAATGACTACATACTCTTTAATAAAAGTAGTAATTCTGCTATTTTGATTAAGGAAAATTCAGAGAAGATGCATCTTGGCGGAAGCCGTAGGCATAATTGAATATCAGGGGCATTCATCTCAGATTCAATTATGGTCAAACCAAATGTTTGAGCCGAAACAGTGAGGAGATATTAGATAATACAAATTCGATGAGGCCCTGCATTATACACGAGGAATTATCATTAGAGGAAATATGTTGCATTTGGCCTAACCGGAATGTATAAAACTTGTGAATGAATATTTTAATACCAAAATTCTTACTTGAATTCTGACATATCCTCCTCATCTTCACTTTTAATGTCAATTTCCTCATGAATTAAATAGTCATCGTTACATTTTGTTTCATTGGATGTTCTATAAAACAAAATATATTAACTTTCAGAGAATCAATGTAATTATGTAATTATGATATTCTAGCTACTAAAATCTATAAGTGTCTTTGTTTACAGTGTCATTACCATTTAGTTAACTTAAAAATAACAAACACAAGTGTGCTAATACCAAGAAAAACAACAAAAAAAAGAGCATAACACATAATTTACCACACTTCATTCGTATCACAAGTAGAAAAAATTGGATAATACACAAAATTTAATATAATTTTAAACACATTATTGAAATCATAGATACTTACAAATCCAGTTCGGTTTTAATATTATCGTTTTCCTTATTAATGGTAGGCTGCTCATCTAAACCATTGTCAGCCTCATTGGAAGATCCCCTAGAAATATTAAATACTACTTTAAAATGATTCAGATAGGATAATTATAATTAAGAAAATTCGTCTGATACAACAAAAATTGCGGGTGTTTGTTTAGTACTTTAGCGTCTGAAAAAGTAGCAGTTTTCTATGAACGAAAGTCAGGGCCGGTTCTAAGCATATTTTTTTTTGGTCCGAATGTGAACGCCGAATATTTTTTTCCGTCGGTATTTTTGACCTACACAATGTAGTGCACGTTATTTCAAAAATAATTATTTTAAAATCATAAATTCAAACAACAAATACATAAACTTAACAATATATATTCGTAAACTTAATTAGCAAATTATGATTTAAGCGACTTTAATTCGAGTTTTCTTTAAAGAAGTCCACAATGAAATTAACGTTTCTAACGAAATATTTTCTAAAATATCCTTTTCTGAGGACAACATTAACAATGAATCTAATAGTGTACGTGAGCACGCGAGTGCCGATACAAATGTAAGTACCAAAAATCCAGTAATCACATCTGACTTGCATGTATTTAGCGATATGACTAAATTACAAAATATCACTAATAGAATCAATTCTCTAATTAATTTCACTGAGCTGGTATCGGCTCTGGACGCGTATTATGAATTCATATTGCGCTGCAACACTCCAATGTGTTAAAATACAGGAAACCAAAATTTTTCACTTTTTGCATGGCCCTCCGCTCGCTTCGCTCGCTACGGGGGCTCAAGAAGAGGAAACTAACCAGGTGCTAACCCAAACTAACCCCAGACATACCCAAAATCAAGAAAAAAACAGAAAAGGAAACTAACCAGGTACCAACCCAAGACATACCTAAAACAAAAAAAACTGTTTAGCAGCTTAAGTTTAAAAAAAAATGAAAAAAAAGCAACGGGGTTTGAACCCGGGCCGCCGATTTCAGACCTAACCATCTAGACCTCTCGACCAAGAGGGCTCTTGCTGCAAATTTATTGCATCGCGAAGACATCTAATTCCTCCTGTGTTGCAGCGCAGTATGAATTGATAATCGAATACTTATAAATTCCACCTGGACTTCAACACATAATTCGCGTCTAGTTTAAAACCCCACAAGATGGTTATGATATTCAGTTTTGCTACTATGCTTCTTCAGCACAATGACTGTGCTGTCACATAGTAGGAAGTACTAATACGCGCCCTGGACGGCTTCGCAGGCCTCCTCGAGGCCTGTGAAGACGACAAAAAGCCTTGTTCCAAGCTACTCTCAAATTCTTCTCTGAAGACGTAGATAAATACAATATTTGAATTTAATATCCATCCTTTGAACATGGGCACGTAGGAAGCCTATTCCTTGCACATAATGTATATAATGCATGTTGTGTTGTCAAAAGTAATTAGAATTTTTCATACAGTTTCCCTAGAATGCCTCTCTCACTTATATCCATACGTTAACACATTTTATTTCAAATAAGCTTTATTATCATAAGATGTTATCTTTTCGACAAAGCATGGTAGGTATTACAAGAATATAAAAAATACATATACATACATAAAATTGAATATAAAATCAAACAAATCTAGTCATGAAATTTAAAACTGCGTAAAATTCGCTAAAACTGTTAATTCACAGAATACATTTAAATTGCACTCGGCATTACAAAGTAAAAAACACAAAAAAAAACAACAAAAAAAACAATCAGAAAAGATCGCTGTAGTACTCATCAAAGCCATAGTAAGCCCCATCAAGCAACAGACCCTGAACCTTTTTTTTTAAACATCTTAGGGTGGGACAGGCCCTGATTCTTTCCGGAACATGGTTGTATACTTTAATACCTTCATAAATAATTGAGTTTTTCACTAAGGATGAGAGGAATAGGAAGAGGTAAGTTATGTCTCTGTCGTGTTGTATAGGTCACATTGTTAGATTGGAGCTCTTGCCGATGTTTATAAATAAGACATGCTGTTTCTAGTATAAATAGACTGTACAAAGTTAAAATATAGTTAAATAGAGGCCGACAAGATTCTCGATTAGTCGAGCCACACAAATATCTAACAGCCCTTTTCTGAATAAGGAAAATTGAATTCAGCAAGTACTGGCTTGATGCTCCCCCGAAACAAATACCGTATCTTAGTCTAGATTCAATAAATGCGAAATATACTGTTTTTGCCATGGACTGTCCCAGTTCACTACAAGCAAGTCAAGCAGTATAACACCCAGAAGAGATCTTTTTGCCAAGTGCCATAATATGTTCATCAAAATGTAGTCCGCCATCAATAGTCAGTCCAAGAAACTTAGTTTCAGATCGGCTCTCCACAGAAAGATTGTCAAAGGTAATATTAAGTTGGAGGTTTTACTTAAAAGATACAATATTAGTCTTAGCAAGGTTCAACAGAAGAAGATTAGAATTGCATCAGAATTTAATCTTCAAAAGATCTGCGAATATTACTCCAGTCAGCGCCCGATAATCCATGCAATGCCACAAAATTGTGGTATCGTCTGCAAAAAGGGTGAATCTGCCTATGATGTCCAATAAGGTTAGATCATTTATGAAAATTAGGAACAAAAGGGGGACTAGAACAGATCCTTGAGGAACACCCCAACAATTTTCCAGTTTAAGGGTAAGCCCAAGTAACTTAAGATGTGCTACTGGATTTGGTATCCAGTCTCGAAGGCGTCCGTCTCCTACTGTGTAGGACTCACGCAGGGTAGGTGAAGGTTATGTAGGTTAGCCAAACTTGTAACCCTGTAGTTAGTAGGATTAGCGACTAGAGATTAGATGTGAGGGCCGGCGTTCCCCAGGGCTCTGTCTTGGGGCCACTTCTGTTCCTGATTTATGTGAATGACCTTTCGCACTTTTCGATAGCGGGAAAATTCACCATGTTCGCCGATGATACCACAATACTCTGGCATGGTTCGGATGTCCATCATCTCAGACCCAGTGTAAGGACAGATTTGGTGAAGATAAAGCAGTGGTGTGATGCAAACTCTTTATCATTTAATGTTTCCAAAACCAACATTTTAAATTTTAAGTGTGCTGTGGAGGATATTTATCTGGAGGGTCAACTGATTCCAACACCCAACATGAACAAATTTCTGGGCTTATCAATAGATAACTCTTTGAAGTTTGAAGATCATATATTGAATGTTTCCAATAAGATCTCTTCTGGTTGTTATGCCCTCAGGGTAATTTCTAACAGTTTGGACTTCTCCATCGCTAGAAATTCTTATTTTGCTTTGGTCGAATCCCACCTTCGATATGGTATTTGTTTTTGGGGTTCATGTGCTCACTACTTGTTAAACTCTGTGTTTGTCTTGCAAAAGAGGGCAATCAGATATATGTGTGGTGCAAAGGTTCGCGATTCATGTCGTCCATTATTTGTAAGACATGGCATTTTGACTCTGTGTTGTATATTTGTTTTGGAGACGGTTTGTCTTATTTTTAAGAAATACAAGAGTGAGCTATCTATAGGTGGGCAATATAATATGCGTCACACTCACACCCTTGGGTTACCCATTCCACGCTCAGAGCTAGTTAGAAGCTCCATAATTTATGGAGGCAAGAAGATCTTTAATCATCTCCCCTTGCGGTTGAGAAGGCAACCATGCATTGAGCGGCTCCGAAAACAAACAAAACAAGTGTTATCGGAGAAGGCTTACTACAACCTAAATGAATTTTTTAGTGATAGGTTTGATTGAAAAATGTTTGTGAAGATTGTTCTACTTTTTATATCGTCT
>JAEQML010076092.1:0-13526 GCA_016904865.1 Pissodes strobi
TTTACACAGTTTTATCATACGACGATGCAAGAGATGTAGAGTTGCTACCGGAAAAGTCGAAACACAGGTACGCAAAAGAATATGCAGCTTTTAACAAGTGGTGCGAAAGTCAGTAGGTGAAAAGTTTAAAGGAGAAAGTGTTTTTGGCATATTTTATACATTTTATTTTATATATTTTATACATCTAAGCAAAAGCTATCGTCCCAACACATTATGGTCCAGATATTCGATGCTTAAAAATGTTATTAAAATTCAAAACAACGTGGACATCGGTCAATATTGTAAGCTCACGTCTTATTTAAAGAAACAAAATGTAGGATTTCAACCAAAAAAAGCCAAAATTTTTACCAAAGAACAAATTTCAAAATTTTTGATGGAAGCACCAGATAAGACATATCTTCTAATAAAAGTAGCAACTATTTTTGGGTTAGCCGGCGCATGTCGTCGTGATGAACTCGCAAAAATCACCACTAATGATATTACGGAAAGGGAGGGCCTTTTGATTGTGAAGATACCAGACTCGAAGAATCACACCAGCAGAAGTTTTGTCCTTTCAAATGATGTAAACGACGGCAGATACTTAGATCTCTACAGAAAATACGCAAATCTGAGAAAACCCAATACTCCTCACAACAGATTTTTCGTAAACTACAGACAAGGAGCCTGTACCGTCCAATGTGTTGGCGTGAATAGCTTCGGTAAATATCCTTTCGAAATTGCAGCTTTTCTGAAACTTCCTAACCCCGAATTATATACGGGCCACAGTTTTCGGCGGTCTTCGGCTACCATATTGGCAGATAGTGGAGAAGGTATTACCAGTATAAAAAGATTGGGAGGTTGGAAATCGACAGCCGTGGCTGAAGGGTATTTAGAAGAATCAACGGAAATGCGGAGAAAAATGTCTAGCAAAATATTTTCCACCGACAAAGAACATGCATATGGGGCTACTTCTTCCAACAACAATTTTGTCACAACCAGTCTCTCGACACAAGAAATCGATGCAGCAATAGATTCACCAACCGATCTTAATGAACCAAAAAAACTAATAGCATCAGCGATCAACTTACAGAATGCATCAAATTGCCAATTTACTATTAATATTAATCATAAGTAGTAGAATAGATTGTAGTTTCTCTTTATGCTTTAATAAAAATTAATAAAATTTCAATATGTTGTTTCTTTATTTTTACATGTTCCGCACGCTCGTAGAAAAATAGCGTTCCTAACTCGTGCGGAAAGTGTCTTTTCCTCACTTGATTACTTGGCCGAACTCCGCTACGCGTCGTTCGGCCAACTGCAATCGCGTGCGGAAAAGTGGCACTTTCCGCAGTAGTCAGGAAATATACTATTTTTTAAGTCAAATGCGCGAGGGTTCTCTTTGGAGGGTCTCGTTCGCCCATCACCAAAATTCGACCTCGTCCGGCTTCTATCGCGGAACCTATTCGCGGTAGGTTCCCGCCGACGTCAGATTCGAACTCGGCATCGTCGAAACCCCCCTAACCCGAATTTGAACTCATTCGGTCGTCAAATCCCCTCTGCCCCTAAATGAGCCCCTAGGTCCCAAAAATATTTTTTTCGTGTATAGGACCGCCCGCCGAACAAAAGTGACCTAAACTATGATTTTGGACGTTGCAAAATATCGGCCCCTAAATGGAACCCCTAGGTTCCGACATATTTTTAACGGTTCAAGGGGCGCCTGCCGAACGTCAACCCTTTCGAACGTCAAATCGCCTTTTTTTTTCGCACAGCCTCGCCCCTAGGGGCCTCGACTTTCTAATGTCCAGATTCGGTCGTGTCATCACCGAAACCGCCCGATGGCTGATTTTCGGCGAACTCGGAATTGCATAATTCTTTTCAATTTTAACTTTTTGAGCATGCGGAAGCACGGGAGATAAAGTGGACGCTGACTCTCTAGACTCTTATAAACTTGGTTACTACCTTGGCTATGAACTTGAGCCACATGACGTCAAGGTTGTTCTGTTCGAGTGTTTCCTCGCGGTGACATGAAAGGTCGCTTCGGACAAAAAGGCATATTCCGGAGTTATGTCTAAATCGGGTGTGTAAGTCGTAACCAGGATAGGGGTAGTTTACTGTTGTTGTCGAACATACTTGTGTTTATGTAAGGGCTAGTATGTGTGATCTATTTGTTTGTAGATGTTGGTGTACCGAATTTATGTTTGTATTTAGGTCTCTTATGTTGCAGAAATCTATTCTAAATCGGTTCGGTATCTTTGCTGAATGAAGGGCTCGCAGGGCCACCCAGCGCCCGGAGATCCGAATGGCTGGGGAGTTTACTTCCGAAATATTTTGATCCTGGAACCACCATCATGTCCATATATTCCTACTGTGGAACCTAGAGCCACCAGCGCGGAAGCGGAACGTGATTCGAAAAAAACACTTAGCGCTTCCCAGTTCTGGTGGGGTGGTCTTCCACCAATGCAGCCTCTCTTGTCACAAACTGTCATGGATTTGCTCCAGACTTTGTACTTTGGTGTTCTCCAGTCTGGGGCAGGACGATGAGATTTGATAAGCCACATCCCGTGGCAACTCGAAATGGCGGGGGCGTTACTCTCCGTAATCAAACTGCTCTCACCAGTTTGACGTTTTTGCCTGCTAATACAATGCAGCCCCTTTTGTCACAAACTGTCATTGATCAGCTCCAGAATCTATGGCAACCCCATTCAACTGATATCTCATTTCTCCAAAGAGTAATGCTATCCCATTGTTTACAAGAGATAGTGTTTTAGAAACTGTTCTATCTGCTTTAGATAATTTTCGCTCTATGTAAAGAAAACTTTCACAGGGAAGAGTATACTTTTCAATTTCATGAATGGGAATTAGTATTTCATCATTATTATTTAATTTTGTTGGCAAATTGTTGGCATTAGAATGCACCTCTGAGTGAGTAATAGAATTGTCAATATAAAGTTTTTCACTAACATTAAGGATACTCATTTTAAAAGTTTAAGTCCGAGTGATTCAAGAAACTGTTTGTTTGTACTTGTTAGTCTATTAGCGTTGACTCGACTACTAAACTTAATTTTATTATGTTAGCTTTATATGATTTTTGAATTTGTTGAATATTGGGTATTGATTGAATATCGTTTCTATTATAAAATATAATCATTATGAATTTAGTTTTTTACATGTAACCTGAGTGAAATAGTTTCTTTTAGAAAATTAACAAAATCGAGATTCTGATCTAATATTTTAACAGAAATTTTGTCTACTGCTTTCACTACTAGTGAAAAATAAATAATACTTTGAAAACTTTGAAATATTTTAAATCCTGGCGAAACGTTAGCGAAAAATTGACGTATATTATGGACACTCCTTCCGTTCAGATAGGAACCTTCAGCAATACTACAACTATGCATAAGGAATTAACTTTTATAATTATTTCAGCTGGATTGTCTAAAAATTTACTTTTTCCATCACCTTTAATAGTTTGGTTTTTAAATCCTAAAAAAATTTCCAATAGTTCCATCTTTAAATGTAATATCTACAGTAGATTTAATTTCAGATTGTAAAGTGTTATGATTAGCATATAAGTGAAAAGATATTCCTTTTTTATCAAAAATTGTGTGTAGACATTTATTTATATCGCCTACTTCATAACTACCAGAAGGTATTTCAACGTAATCGTTTGCATTCCCATAATAAAGTTTGTTATTAGTTTCATCAATGTTGGGACTAGCAATAAAAGTTTCAAAATTTGTTAGTTTTATAACATAATCTGAGTCTTCATCTAAGCAAATTGGTGGATTAAATGATGCAAAAAGTTCACTACTTTGAGCTGAAAGAGCTATTGTAATTGGCATGTCAGTTCCCACAACCTCTTTAAAATAAAATAAAATAGAGACCAGTTCATAATGCAATGCATGTTTATATAAAGAAATTGTGACTTAGTTTTCATAATGCCCGCTATTCCTAGTGCAGCCAATCGTTCGCCTAAAGAAGCGTCACTCGATTTAAATATTTGAAAAGCTCTTTCCGCTAATAACTGATCTGCCCTCTTGCGATTCTTCAAGTCGGGAAATTTATAATAAGCAATATCGTGTTCTTTACAAACTTCGTCTAAAAGATTTTCACTCTTATCTCCTCGCTCAAGACGTTTAATAAGTTTTGTTCCTGAACCACAATATTTATATGATGAAATGTGTAATTCAAAAGGTAGTTGCCCCCAGCCTGAATTAGACGCATCCGTAAAAATTTTATAAACATAATTACGTTGCGATAATGAATATTTTTAAGCCACCATTCTAAATCTTGTAGACATTCGCTTGATAATTTCATTCTCGAATCATAATTTTTATTCGACTTTTTTAAGGCTTTACATTTTAAATATTCGGGACTTTTTACACGTACCCATCCATATGTAAAAGCAGGGCGATAAGTTTAGCAAAAGAACGAATTTTTAAATTAACGCAAGCCTTAATATCAGAAATAAATTGAGTGGCCCTATCTACTTTGTCATCTGGCAAACTAATAGTCATATTTTTACTATCCCAGAGGAACCCCAAAAATCTTCTACTTTGACATGGTCTTAAACAAGACTTATCAAAATTTACAATGAACCCTAACTTTGAGAGCAATTCCATTGTAGTTTGGATATTTCCCTGAGTTGAATTTTTGAGTTACCTAGAATAAAAAATCATCCAAATAACTAACACTTAAGAGGCCTCTCGATCTAAGATAACTTAAAAGGAGTTTAAACAATTTGCAAAAAAACAAAAGGAGCAGTCAATAATCCAAAAGGTAAAACATTAAATTCCCAATGTTACTTTGAAAGGAAAACCTTAAATATTTTCTGTATGTTTTATGCATTGGTATAAGATAATAAGCATCTTTTAAATCTATTGTGCACATGTAAGTCTTGAAATATAATATCTCTAACTATTTTAAAATTTTCTAATTTAAAATGTTGTGATCGAACATAAGTATTTAACTTCTAAATTTAATACAAAATGATAACCTCCAGAAGATTTTTCTACTAAGAAATAAGGTGACAAGAATGAACATGATATGGCTCAAAGTTTTTCAATGTTTTCTTGAAGATAAAGCTGCTCTATTTTAGGCTGTCGTAATATTCAAATTTTTATGTTGACGTGGATTGGATATGAAAGGAACCCCTTAACATAATTCAAAATTGTCTGATCTTTAGTTATTGATGCCCACTGAGCATAGAAAAGACGAATTCTTCCCGCATATTTTTCTTGAATGTCTACCTTTAACGTCTCTGATGAGGATATTTCTGACGAGGCGCCCTTGGACGTGTTTTCCATGTTGCATCTTCTTTTCTGTGGAACCTGAAGTCATTCGAGGTCTTCATTCTGGTTTTTTGAGCCTGACGCTGAGTTTAAATAAAAAAAAGACTATTGTCTCTATTGTCTTTTTCGATAAGGCCGAACCTGTCTAGTATCCTGACAGCAGTATTCTAATTGTCATTTAAGATAATAGAGATATTTTAAGCCCCTTGTTTCAGCATGTCCTATATTTTTAATGACGGTTTTGGCCTTAACTTTAATAACGATAACGATAACATCAAGGAATTTGCTAACAGATTTTGGGCTCACAAAAAATAATAGTGAAAATAACGTGTCAAAAGTGACATTTGCCTTTAGCTACTTTTACGGAACTTTCGTGTTTTGAGACGAAATGAATAACGGTATTGAACTGGTGACAAACAGGCATAATTTTGGCGAAGTAAATTACGATTTAATAAGAAATATAATTTTACGAGATATTTTTGAGAATCCGAGAGAACAGGAGCCAAGACAAATTTTTAATTTGGAAATGGATCCCGGATTCGTAAAAAATCATTTTCGATTTTCAAAAGAATACGTACCGCAGTTGGTGCATTTTTAATTGATGGTAAAAGGTGGTCTCGTAATGCTTTAATCACAAAGCTTTTCCCTGTCAATAAAGCCATATGTTTTTTTTTACTTCTTCCCATAAAGTTGGATCTTAGAAAGGATTTAAAATTAACACCTCCCGAAGCAGGGCCCTGTCATCTTCCTGGCGAAACCGCGGCCTTTTTTTAGTTGGGAACTGGATTTGGGCTTCGCTTCGTTTCTCCATTTCGAAAGCATAACAAGGCACTATTAATTCAACTTTTCATATACTGTTTGGTTCTAGGAAAGCTTTTGTCACTTATTTGTGTTCACTGCCTTTATATAATATTTACTCTTAATATTTAGTTGAGGGTGCGAAGGGCTGTGAATAATTAGACAGCACGTATACCAAACAAAATATATTGGATAATTAAAAGAGATAAAAAGTATATATCATAACTCTACGATGTATTCTTACTGACTAAACTATAGCTTCGAAAAACGCAGCCGGCTTATCGCTACTTTGTTTATATTATGAGTTAACGTTTTAATTGATTACCATAATATATTTATAGTATATGTACCTCAGCCATAAAATTGCTTCCTGTAATTTTTTACTTTCCTGGTTATCAAAGATTTTAAAAAATAATAAAAATTTCGCCGAAACTCTCACAACGCCAAACAAGTCACCCAAACTTGCATATCTCAAAACAAATCTATGTCAATCAAGAACTGTCAAATGTAAAATAACGATAACAACGAATCGTTAAATGCCTTCGTAAATAACGTTACTCTTTATGCTTATTTCATTTACCTCCCCTACTTTGCCTTACTGCGCAGTCGCAGAAGTAACGATAACCACAAAAATCGCTATTTTAGGTGGTCCAAAAAGTCCCTAATTACGAAGAAATAAGGAAGGTGTTATCGTAATCGTTGTGGTTATTTCATGGGCTGCAATGTCGACAATGCGCTTAGAAGTTACTAACATTCTTTTGAGTTTGACGAAATTTGATTGATATTCGATGACTAAAAACGTATAGAAATTATATTTTTATTAGTTAGCTTGGAATATTTTTAAATTACTTTAAACATGGGTTTTGCATATTTTTAAACGCTGTAGGGCAATATTATTTCTTGGAATAAATAATACTATAACAATAATACTTCTAATTTGCTGTGGAATTCTCACTGGTCCTGCTAATCGATAAATATGTTCTTTTTTAAACCTAAAATAAAGTGTTGCCTCGTTGTCTTCAAAGTTATTCAAATCGAATTCTGCCTGAACCTGCCTCATATCATCCTCTTGCTGCAGAGGATTGTTTCGAAAAATATCATTCCGAATAATACCTCTGATTGAAGTGTGGTTGGCTCCATTATAATCATGCTTTGGATCATGTCTTCGAATTATATTTTCTAAAGCTTATTAAATTTTGGCCAACGAAACTGGATAGCACGGAAATCTAAGATTGGTTTATCTGGATGGTGTTATTATATTCATACTATACAAATACACAAATGTCATTTGTGACATTTGTCATTGTCGTTATTTTTAAGAGGATTTTTGACGTTCGTGTTAAGGGGTTTGAAATCTCTTTTATGAAAGGCGTCGTAATCGTTATCGGTAATAACGTTAACCATAACACTGCACAAAAAATGCTGTGGCTTAATACCTCTCTATTTAGTTGAATGACAGTCGATAGATTTTGACGTGATTACTGTTTATTAATCCAGAGGGATGAGGAAAAACAGAAGAATCGGTTGTTGTTGATTCGGTTAGTCTTTTGTTTTCGTCATTAGCCGAAGAAGATTCCCTGGGCGAGAAGAATTAGCTCCCGAAAAGTATTTAATTTTTCAGATGAAATAGGTTAGAAGTCGTTTTAGACTTTCGGGAGAGGGATGTTGTACTGTAGAAGAAGTAATTTCTACCAACAGCCATTATGGCGATAATCTCAATTTTTCTTTGAGATATCCAGGAAGGTTTTGGTGAACCCCAGTTATGAGGTTCTAGTTGCGGATTCCCTGTAGGGTTGTTAGAACTTCATTTTTGGAACCTGACGAAATTAGGCTACTCATTAGTTTTGGATAACAGCAGAGAATGATGATTGTCAATTTATGGACATACTTTTAACTGGTTAATTAACTGAGGAACATTTTCCTTCCCTAAAAATTAAGAAGAACGAAAAAGGAGAACCTCTCACTGGTTTACAGGAGGTCCCTTACTCAGATAAGTGATACTTTTAATCAACGATATTGTTTACCTGTGACAGAAATTTAACTTCGCCGTAAAGACTTTTAATTTAATCAAAATTTAGTACTTGAACAGTATTTTTAACAGCTTTAATATTTTCCGTAGTATTTATTAAGAATTATCTCAATCACTAGAGTACCTATATATAATACCTTTTGTGAAGTGTAGCTACGCCGGCATAGTTCCATTATTTGATTCTCCCGGTACTAGATTTTTGGATAATCTGTAGTGCATTTTATAACCGAGGAAGTTTATCCATTATATTTTTCTTTTCCCTGGCAATTATATCAAACGTAACATAACACTTTGAGGGAATTAGTTTCTGTTAGAAATTTGAACTCGGGCTTACGGAAAGGCTATTCTAACCGAGTTGAATTAACTTAGAATAGTTTATGTGATAAAGTCCGGTAATTTGGTAATTCTTAATTTGATAGCAATTTGTCGTCCAGCGTCATCTGCCGAGTAGATTATCTTTAAATTGAATAACAAAAACGCGTCCAACTTCAAACCAGAATTTAGCAGTAGTTTTAACTAGTTAACAAGCAGTAGAGAGTTATAATTGGTTATAACAAAGTGGGTTTTCTAGCCTTAATATCAATGGCTGTTTTTTCCGCGGGTTGAGCTGCTTTGCATTTCTCGGAAAAGTCTGAACCAAACAATGTAGCATCTATTTTTGTCTCTTTTACATAGTAAATAATGCACTTCGCAAAACATCTTAGCTGAGTTGGCAGCTTTTGGAGTCAAAAGAGTTTTAACATCTACCGGGATTTTGTCAAATGTCAAAATGAAAGATATAACCTCCCAATGTAGCTAAGCCACGCCCTAGCTTATCTTGCAGCGTGGAAAACATTGCATCTTTTTTCTTATCGAGAACCGATAAAAGAGATTTCGCCTCTGAGTTGATCACGGGACCAGCTAACTGTGAACAATTTTCTGGTATGGTATGAGGATTGTATGAGGATTTTAGAAAACTTCCCTCGATTCCCTGTCTATGCCTTCGGTTAAAAAACTTTGTCATCTAGCCACTAATTCCTCGTCCAAAGATGGACGATACCTATTTAGCTTCCTGGGATCCCTCCCTAACAGAGATTATTTTGATGTCTGGCAATAACGCTGAACTGGCCCTCATGTACTTCTGGTCTTCTTCGTCAGAAGAAGACAAAATAATTTTATTTAACCTCTTAGGCCTTTGTAGTGGGAGCGATAGCTTATCATCAGACTCGTTAGTGTCACTTCCACCTAAAAGGAAGCGCACATAAGATTGTTTCGTATTTTTTTTTCTTTAATATGTAAAAGGAACGGTTAAGCCACTGATTTAAAAATAGACATATTCCAGTAAATACATAAATTTATGTTAGCTCGTATTTCGCCTTGTAATAAAACCCAACGTTGTTTAAATCAACGTTTTAAATAACCCGTGGCACGAAGAGTATCTGGGTATTTTATTTGTCGTTGTTATCTAACTGCTAAATAGGCTAATATTAAATCACAAACTCCTCAGCTTTTTTGATACGGATTTTAATTGCTTTTCACACTGTCTTTTACCCATATTTATAATCAATAGTATATTATTTTATATGGAGGAAAAGTGATACTTTTCATGGCGCGCTCGTGTTTAACAGCCGAACGGAGTGAGGCTGGTAATAGAGAGCAAGCCATGAAAAGTAACTTTTCCTCCAAATAAAATATGCTGTTTTTTCTTCAAATGTCGACAAATTAATGCAAAAAGTCTCTTTTTAATAGTAATAATAATTATTATTAAAGATAAGTGGGTTCGCAAGGCGGCTTAGACCGGTGCGGTGTCGGTGAATAGGCTCAGGTTGTTGCTATAGTAATGTAACATAAATCTGTCAGTGGACACTGTCAACAATAATTATATTTCTAAAATTGCGTATTCGATTGCGTTTTAATTCCGTATTGATAAGCAGTTATTGAGTAAGTTCGATTAAATAATAAACAATTTGTTCCTAAATTAGTGATTTTTAGAAATGCAGTCACACATTGAGTGATAAATACAAATTTTAGTTTAATAACTCTTGAGTTGTTGACGCTTATTTTGATGTTTGTTTGTATTGTATCTATGTTGCTATGACAACACTTTTACCTCCGCCGGCGGAAAAGTGAAAAGTAAAGCTCCGGCGGAGGAAAAACGTAACTTCACTGCCGCCTACACAGTCGAGTAATGACGGATTTACTGACGTTTGAAGAAAATAGTATATTGTGTAACTAGGAGGAAAAGCAAAACATTCCTGGTAGAGGAGCGAAATGGGCTATGAAATGTTTAGAAAAAAAAAATCGGCGTAGAACCAGGTAAACTGCTTATGATATTATTAAGTAGCTTATTGGACACACGAAATGGGATATTACGACATTTTTTAATGGTCGAGAGATTTTTTATTTAGAAAAATAGCACAAAATTTCATAATGTAGAAAACTGTATTTTTTATTGTTCACACATTAATATCTTTATAAGTAACAAAGCTATAAACTTGATTTCTCGACCAAAATAAAACAAGTTTTTAATGCATTTCAACAGCTTTATTCATTACCATACTCTATTTTATTTTGTAAATTTTAAACAACATTTAAAGGGTGACGTCACAAAAAAAGACAATACATTTTCACTAAGCGACAAACTTTTTTATTTTCAATTTTTTTGATATACATATTGCGATGCAAATAAAGCCAAAACATGGAAGAAGTTTTTAAAGTAAAAATATTTTACATAGAATTCATAGTTTTTTTGTTATGAATTATAAAACACCGCGCAAACCTCAGATTTCGAAAGCGACAATCGACTGGCGTTGCGTTGTAGCGGCGCGACTTGTCTTTTAAGGTACACGGCCGGCATCATATTACTTAGTTGACTTCAGTCTAAGGGTTTTTTAGTTAATGGAGTACAAAATCGTTTTATTCTTTTCTATTAAGTAGTTCTTATATAGCTTTGCTAACGCGATGGAGTGTATTATTTGTAAAAAGACAGTGATCAATAGGGACAAGTCTGTGGTGCAAAAACCGAGAATACAGGGTTTGCTCTTATTAATTAATAGTGCCGAAAAAATAAAGGACGAATGCGGTAGGAAAATTTTACCTAAACGAAATGATATTTTAAACGGGACTCTAAAAGTTAAGTATCACGTAAGCTGTCGCCTAAGCTACACCAGTGATCAAAATATAACGGCTAATCAGAATAGTGACCCATCTACAACTACAAGAAACATAACTTTTAAAACCAAATGCCAAACATGGTCTTCCAAGAATATTTTTTTTTAGCATCCGAACCATGTGTTTCATTTTTGTGATAAAGGTGGAACTAGAAAAAAGCAATATTTAACAGAAGTACAAACATGTAAGCAATTTTTATATATTGAATTTATTAATCATAAAATGTTTGATAATAAAACAAAAGAAAATTCTAGGATCCGGCACAACAACACATCAAAAAGTTATGGATGCTGCCAAAGAAAGGCATGATAATGTAATTATTTCAAAATTGACCAACTAGGAAGACTTGTTTGCGTATTATGCAAAATACCATAAGACATGTTACAGTCATTACATATCTCAAAGAAATATTATGTCATTCCGCTGAAAAACTCAAAAAAGGTCTACCCATTTACAACCGGAAGAAACATATTTATCTTCAGAGACAGATTCATATGAAGCTACACGAAGCTGCTTCTCTCTTACGAACAGAAATGTCTGAATTTGATCCCAAAAGTCGGGGATGATTTCTATCATCGGAAGGAATTAACCGAAATAAATTTAAAAGTCAAGTTCCAGATATGTTGCTGTTGTTTACATCTTGGTTAATAGATCCAAATATATATGAGAAAGTAAGTACACATTTTAAATAACATTCTAGAATTTTATTTTAAACCTTGTTTTGTTGGTTTTAAGGCAAATAATAATGAAACTAGTAATTTGGCGATTATCCCAAGCAATATTATAATGGCACTTCTCAGCAAATCATTAAAAAACAATAGTTTTCAAGTTCGATTGGGTGTTCATCTATATCATTTGATTCCTAGCAAGCATATTTTAGACACTCTGTGGCAGCTTGGATTAACTTGTTCCTATAACGACGTTCGTCAACTCACAACAGCATTAGCGAAACGCGAGATTTCCCACAAGGATGATATATGTGTACCTAGAAACTTGAATAAAGTTGAATGTAGAAGACAAAACTATATACACGCAAGTAGTGATAACTTTGATCTTAATGAAGAAACCATTGACGGTAAAAAAAGCACATGGCCATGGTGGCATTTAAAAAAAAAGAGTCCACACAAGAGTTATCTGAAGACATAATTGGAGATAAATATGCTTTAAGTAAGGAAGAATCAGAACTCAGTTTTCAGCAAATTTCCAAATTTAGAAAGCCTATAATCCATGCGGGATGCTTATTCGTATCGGACGTACGAGATCGCAAATTTGATAGCGCGACTGTATTGTAAATGTGCAGGCTTTTCATATTTTGGGTTAGTTTTGGTTAGCACTTGGTTAGTTTCTGTTTGTTGAGCCCCCGTAGCGAGCGGAGGGTCATGCATGAGGTGTTTAAATAATTGAAGATAAAACGTAACGGGGGGGTATTCTAGCTAACATTTATATTATAGTCGCCTTATGACAAGGTGCGATCCTGTACATTCGATACAGATATGCGACCGGGACCCTCAGAATCATCTGATGCTGCCTTTTATCAACATTTTCTAAGGTGAGTAATAAATTAAATCGGCGTAAAGTTAGGAGTAATTCTATATCAAAATTTTAGGTGCATGCACCAGTTGAGAATTTGGTATGAATGTAACTGGGCAACAATCGTGGCTAATGATCCTCAATGTAGTGGCTGGCAGTGGCGGCTATTCAGCGGAAGTAGGGGAAGTGCCACTTCCTCAAGATATTGTAATTTAAAGAAATGCAATTAATTCATTCATCAGTAAAATAATATAATTTTTAAAATTCAATGATAAGATAAAATGTTCTTAGTTTAGGAATAATCTGTTTCCCGTTACCCCTCTAATAACTAATAATTCAATTATTTTCAAATATTAAAATCAAAGCTTCATAAAACAAGAACAAGAATCTCTCCACCTGCACATTGCCCGTTAACTCCACTATTGAATAGAACAGACTAACCCAAACTAACCCAAATGAAAATGTATATTTCTTTTCGCGTACGCGCCGATAGCAGTGACAATTTCATTATCATTTGTGTAGACCTTTACGGAAGATGTATCGCTCGAGAGCCGTCGAGTCATCAAAAGTATAAGCGCAACTAGTTAGTTGCCATGGCAACGATGACGTCGTAATGGTCGTACATTTGTTTGGTTTGCAAGGATTGGAAGACCTGGCGGTAGCACTTCCATTCTCAGATCAACGCGAAAGCACGTTGTTTCGTTTATTGCGAGTTTATTAGGGGACATTCCGCCGTGGATTCTTGAAAT
>JAEQML010076093.1:0-13524 GCA_016904865.1 Pissodes strobi
AAATTTGAGTAATTTAAAGCAATAGTTTTATCTTTTAATTTTGAATATAAATTACCAATAGATTTAACATTTTTTAACGCTAATTTTACAGGTTCATTTCTAAAAATTTTTATTATTTTCGGAGTAAGTTCTTTGATATATGGAAATGAAGCATAACAAACTTTTGAAATATCATTATTTATGTTATCATGAATATTATTGTTGATGTTATTTATTCTAATGCTAAAAAGCAATTTTTTAGAAAATTTAATGCATAACCATTATCTATAAAGATGCCTTTAAGTTTGTGTAAATTTGTATTTATTAAAGTAGGATGCACTAGGTTTATTATTCTATTTTTTAAAGCTAAAACTAAATTAATTTTCATTTTATTACTATGATAAGAAAAATAATTTAAATATCTTTTAGAGTGGACAGGTTTTAAATACCAATCGGTAATTAGAATATTATTGTTTTGTTTAATTATCATTGTATCTATAAAATGTATTTGATTATTAACTTCTTTTTCAATCGTGAATTGTAATTTTGGGTGGTAATTATTAAACACTAAAAGAATTTCATTTATTTTGTCACTAGGAATACAACAAATAATATCATCAACAAATTTTTTAATATAATTTGGTAGAAAAGTTAAATTTTCTAAACATTGATCTAATAAATCATCCATTACATATTGGGCAATGATTGGAGAAATAGAACTACCCATTTTGGTTCCAAAAACTTGTTTATAAAATTTATTATTAAAACAAAAATGATTAGAATTGAAGATAAGGTTTATTATTTTAATAAACATATCATTTGATATATTACAATTTAAGATATACTGATCCAATGTTCATTGCTACTATTGATTGCTAAATTGATTGGTATATTGGTAAAGAGTGATTTAACGTCTAGACTGATTAATGTATGATTTTCAGGTATTAATTTATTATTAATAAATTTTGAAAATTCAAAAGAATCTTTAATATAATAGCTATTAGATTTATTGTATGAAGTTGTCAAAATATTGGATATGAAATCTGTTAATTTTTTATTAGGTGCACCTATACAAGAAACAATTGGTCTTAAAGCTAGAGTAGGTTTATGAATTTTAGGTAATCCATAAAATTTTGGACATTTTGAATTGTAATTTTTTAGTTTTTTTGATGTAATTTCGTCAATCATATTTGCCTTAAATATAGTTGTAACTAGGTTATTAGAATTAATTTCTATTGATTTTGTTGGGTCCTTGTTAACTAAAGAATAAAAATTTTTATCTTCGAGTAGATCATTGGCTAAAGATATGTATTGCTGTTTATCAATTATTACTGTAAGTTTAGCTCTAAATAAATTCTTTTTATTAATATTGAATCCATAGATAATATTTTCAATGTCTGATAGTAATTTAGGGATTGAAATATCTTTTATATTTGAAGGAACACAAAATTTAAATCCTAATGCTAAAAAGTTTTTTATATCATCTGGAATGTGAATATTAGTAAGATTTTTAATCCATGTATCTTTAGATTTAATTTTATTACTGATTTCATTTTTTAATTTGTTAATTTAATCATATATTATATCACGAGAACTATGAATTTAATCGATTAAACTACGTTCAATATTTTGAGCATGATTTTTCTGGAAAATGTTGAATGCAAAATAATTTAATAAAAACCCGAGATCGCGAAGCGGTCGAGGGTTTTTATTTATAAATTATTTTGCATGAAACTATTTGTCAAAAAGAAAAATCATGCGAGAAATATTGAATGTAGTTTAATTGATTGAATTCATAGTTTGAGTGGTATACGGCTAGATTATTTCCTGAATTAGTAACCTTGGTTACATACCCCAATGATGCGTTGACTAGGCTTGCTTATCAAATGTAAATATTTCAAAATTTGACATTTTCTGTCACCTTATGCCAAAATAATGAAATACAAGTCTTAAAGAAAATCGGAGTTTTTAGCAATAAAAATCAATATTAGATCATTCAAACCATTTATAAAATATTGTTTTTTCAAAAACCGTTAATGAAAATTGCAAGAATCAGCTACAATCGACAAAACGAAATCCAATATGGAGGACGCAGTTTAATCGCTGTTAAACAGGTCTAGTGCAATAATCACTTATCTAAACAAAATTTATTCAGAAAATCGGGCTGTCTGATTGGTCCATTTTACGATGAAGGAAATAATCAATAATAGGTTTGTTCTAGCGGCGATTTCAAACGGTTTCAAACCGTACGGAGTTTGCGCATAGCCATATAAGCGACGTTTATATCGTTATGCGCAAACTCCGGACGGTTTGAAACCGTTTGAAATCGCTGCTAGAACAGACCTTATTATTTCTTTTAATTTGATCAAATATTCTTGTATATCTAATATGTTCACTATTTTTGAACGTAGTCCAAATCTCATTTGTAATAATATTTGAAGTTTCTAAAGACAGGTTATTAATAGATTTGTCAATGTAAACCAAGTTGTCATGTGAAATTTTGATTTCTAAATTTAAAATTTTACGAATAACAGAGTTTCTGAAATTATTAAGCTCATTAAAGCCCTTACCATTATTATTTTGAAATAGATTTAAAACATTCTTAAGACTATTTTTAATATAACAAGGTAGAAGTCCCATTCTTCGACATTCAAGTAAGAATACATTTCTGTTCTTGAAATTAGCTTTTTGTTTCATAAGTTTGCTGTAGTCTTTGAGTTTTTGAACGGTATTCGGTCCATAGTTTATTCTAATATCTTCGAAAAACGGCATACTTTTTAGGTATCATCAAAATTAATTTGATTACATCAATGCACTAAACCCAAGTTTCCAAATTTATTCATAGGATCACGGCTGTATGTTTGAATGTAGAAATAATTAACGGGTATTCAGCCAATAAGGTTTATTAAAAGTTGATTTGTTTTGCGTCCAAGCTTTCGGTCAGTATATTGTGACCCTCGTCAGGGCTAAATAGTATATTATTTTATATGGAGGAAAAGTGATACTTTTCATGGCGCGCTCGTGTTTAACAGCCGAACGGAGTGAGGCTGGTAATAGAGAGCAAGCCATGAAAAGTAACTTTTCCTCCAAATAAAATATGCTGTTTTTTCTTCAAATGTCGACAAATTAATGCAAAAACATCTCTTTTTAATAGTAATAATATCTAATTATTATTAAAGATAAATGGGTTCGCAAGGCGGCTTAGACCACGGTCGTAGGTGGCCTTGCTTAGACCGGTGTCCGTGAATATAATGGTAACATCAAGCTGTCAGTGGACACTGTCAACAATAATTATTTTTTTAAGATTGAGTATCCGATTGCGTTTTAATTCCGTATTGATAAGCAGTTATTGAGTAAGTTCGATTAAATAATAACCAATTTGTTCCTAAATTAGTGATTTTTAGAAATGCAGTGCACAAATTGAGTGATAAATACAAATTTTAGTTTAATAATTCTTGAGTTGTTGACGCTTGCTTTGTTATTTGTTTGTATCTATGTTGCTATGGTAACACTTTTACCTCCGCCGGCGGAAAAGTGAAAAGTAAAGCTCCGGCGGAGGAAAAGTTAAACTTCACGGCCGCCTACACAGTCGAGTAATGACGGATTTACTGACGTTTGAAGAAAAAATATTTTTGTTATTTATTATTGATATTTCGATTATTTTCGGTTCCGATACGTTATTACCAATTTTAGTCTTTAGGATAGTCGCCAAAATTTAATTAATATTGGTTAGTTTTAACTTACTTAATATTATTTCTGCCCGTTTTGGTACTTTTATTTACTTTTGGTTTGTTTTGGTTGGTCTTTCAATCAAATTTTTGTTACCTACTTTCAAATAGTTTTAATTTATTTTAGTTATTGAATTAATTCAAGTTAGTCGTCAAAATTCGGTTAATTTTGGTTAGTTTCAACTTATTTTAATATTTTTAATCTGTTACGATACGTTTTAGCCATTTTGGGTGCTATTGGTTAGTTTTGGTTAGTCGTTCAATCGACTTTCGGTTAGTTTTAATTTAGTTAAGTAATTTGAATCGGCTCCGATACGTTTATAACCAATTTAAATGTTTTTAATTAATTTTGGTTAGTCGCCAAAATTCGGTTAATTTGGGTTAGTTTCAACTTACTTTAATAATTTTAATCCGTTACGATACGTTTTAGCCCTTTTGGTGCTTTTGATTACTTTTGGTTAGTCGTTCAATTTACTTCCGGTTAATTTCAGTTAGTTTTAATTATTTTAATCATTCGAACCGGTTCCGATACGTTATAACCAATTTTAAAGTTTTTGATTACTTTCGGTTAGTCGCCAAAATTCGGCTAATTTGGGTTAGTTTTAACTTACTTTAGTATTTTTAATCTGTTCCGATACGTATTAGACCCTTTTGGTGCTTTTACTTACTTTTGGTTAGTCATTCAGTCAACTTTCGGTACCTTTCAGTTAGTTCCAATTTATTTTAATCATTTGAACCGGTTCCGATACGTTATAATTAATTTAAATGTGTTTGATAGTTTGATTAATTTTAGTTAGTCCTCAAAATTCGGTTAGTTTCAATTTACTTTCGTTCAATCAACTTTCGGTTAATTTCAGTTAGTTTTAATTTATTTTATTCATTGGAACCGGTTCCGATAAGTTATAACTAATTTTAATGTCTTTGGTTACTTGCCAATATTCGGTTAATTTGGGTTAGTTTTAGTTTACTTTAACATTTTTAATTTGATCCGTTTTAGTCCGTTTTGGTGTTATTAGTTACTTTTGGTTTGTTATTTAATCAACTCTCGGTTACTTTCAGTTAGTTCCAATTTATTTTAGTCATTTGAATCGGTTCCTATACGTTATAAGAAAATTTAATGTTTTTGGTTAGTCGCTTAAATTCGTTTCGTTTTGGTTAGTTTTACTCGGTTTTAACTTGCTTTAATTTTTGTAACCTGTTACGATAGGTACGTTTTAGCCTGTTTTGAAGCTTCTGGTTACTTTTGGCTAGCTTTGGTTAGTCTTTCAATTAACTTTCGGTTAGTTTCAGTTAGTTCCAATTTATTTTAGTCATTTGAACCGATTCCCATACCTTTTGATCAAATTTAAATAAACAAACCAACTAGCTGCACAACTCTGCCGTCCTTTTCTCATTTTAACACATAAACATTAACTTATTTATATAACATACAAACAAAACAATATATACACATAACGATAGTCTATTTACCCAAACAACGAATCTTTTTCTATTTTAATTCCTATGAAAATTTATTGCACTCCGGCCCAGGTAAGCGCGTATGATTGGCATCGAGTTCCAACTGCGTAGTGTCCTAGCTTCAGTGAGCTTCACGAAGAAAATTTGATTCCCTACCCCACTAAACGAGCCGAGTACCGCGGCTATAGCTTCTTTAGGCTATGACAAAGCAAGCAAAATGGTCAAAGGATTTAAGTAAATAGCCAATTATATGAGATTTAAAAATTATGAACAGTTTTCGGCATATCAACCTATGCTTTATAATTTACATCTTATATAGAAATTAGTGGTTTCTATTTTTCCTACATTTGGTACTCGATAAAGTTTTAATTTCATTAGAAATCAGCGAGAAACGCAGAAATGAGATTTAGTAACCACTGAGTATCCTGTGTGTCCCTATCAAGCATAGTCATAATTTTTAGTTAGCAACATTCTTATTTACCGTAAATAGTTTTTATTTTGATTTAGGGCAATAACGTTGGGAATAAGGCAACCGACAAATAAAAACAACTGAATGCATCTAAAAGCTTATAAAAGCTCACCTTAACTATTAGAGTCCTTTCACACGAGGATACTGTATGCGAGATTCGCGTATCCGAAATAGAGATTAGGCCGGACGCTGAATGCGTATGCTGCAAACAAAATTACCATTACGAAATATGGACCTGTTCAGACATGGATACTTTTGCAACGGGGAATATATCATAGACGCAGAATATTTTTCAGTATAAATTGAATCGTCATAGGTATTATTTACTACGTGCTATAGTGATGAACCTATGCATGGCACTGCGACTACTTTAGTACTGATTGAAGAAATACGTGAATTCGATGCAGCAGTACAAGTTTTCGACCGCGATTCTGTATCTCGGATCGCGTATCTCGCATACAGAATCCTCGTGTGAAAGAGCTCTTAGGGAGCCAGCACCAGCGGCAGCGTAAAGTACTCTATGCACGGTAATATAAAAAATTATGTAGGGGAGAGGTGCCATAAAAGGGACATTTCCTTTGTCACTATTAAATAAAAAGAAAAACATTCGCTATGCAAAATCATGACTGCCTAATAGAGCACAATATTAGGCAACGTTTATTCAAAAAAAACATATTTTACTATTGTAAAATATCTTAAAATATTTAATAAACATATTTTTATGAACATCCTGTATTACTTAAAATGCTACTCAACCGTCCGTGATATTTAGCTTATAACCTTGAAATCTGATATTCTAACATAAAACAATAATATGATCCAGAGATTCGGAGAGACATAAAACAAGAACGAAGGCAGGGCAGTGAGTGCTAGCACTTTGGCCGATTAAGACCCATGTATATAGAGTGGTCATAGTTTACCTATATGTTGTTGTTTTGTGTGAAATCATGTTATTAAAGTCCATGGCAGGAGTTTTGATGGTATACCACAGTTTATTGCCGTTGGGCAAGGTATTACCAGGTTGTGGTCGATTGTGTAGCAATGACCGGGATGCCCTTTCGCGCGGATGCCTTCGAGTTGGTACTAGTGAGTTAGAAGGGCCCTCACCTATCACCTCGATTGGCACACTTGGGTTCTAAGATCTCGGTATATGTTATCTTAGTTTCCGGGTGTTGAGATGCTTACTGTTTAGCGGCAGTGGAGCGTCTGGGGTAGCCCAAACTATTTCAGGTGACACTAGCTAGTCGTCGAAGAAAGAAGGTATATGTCTGACATTATATAATAATATAGTATCGTGTAAATTGATGGTTATTGGATGAAGCAAGGGGACAGAGGTTCCCCGGTGAGTACACCTTATTTTTATCATTGTCAGTCAGTACAGTAATTGGTTAATATTTTTGTTTCATGGTCACCTCAATCTCTGGCTAGATACCGGGTGGAGCTCGCTGAATGAATTGCATTGTCAATACTCACGTAAGTGTAATCTTATAAAACACTAATTTTACACTATAAGATTTTGGTTAGAAAAAAATATGTTTGTCAGTTGCATACCATGACGGTTTTAAATGGTACACCAGCAAGTGATGAATAGGGTCAATAAAATCATTAAGAACTAATTGTATTTAAATTATCAGAATAAAGCATAACACATGTTCACTTGAATATACCCGGTATATGACCTTTATTCCCGATTTCGACACGACTCTGAATTGGCTGTTTTTATACGAGACGATTTATGTTGTCAATGAGAAGAAACATATGAACCTAAGGACTTCGATGTCAAGTGGTTCATATTAGCCCAGATCGAGCAACCAAATTAATTTGTTGCTTGTATAGACCACCTAGCGAACACCAATATAGACGGCTTTTCTGAAATCTTGACAATCAATTCGATATTCTGCAGATCAACTATACAACGGCAGAATTTGTCATATTAGGAGACTTCAACGTACATAACATCGACTGGTTGAAACACTCCAACAAAAAAGACGAGGAAGGACGAGAAGCCGAGTCTTTTGCTGTAATTCACGGACTTACTCAGCTGGTTGACGAACATACCGGGATCCCTGATCGCCAGTATGGCTTCCGCAAGCACAGATCAACTGGATATTTCCTGACTTACTTTACCTACCTATGGACCAAAGCCATCGAGAGCAACGGCGAATCTCGTGTGTGGCATGACAGATTATTAATCAAATTGACAGCATACGGACTACCACCAGCACTGCTCGAAGCATCCACTAGCACTGATCGAAGCATCTGAGTTAGTACTGATGGATATTTCTAGGAAGAATTTAAAATTAGTGCCGGAGTTCGTCAATGGTGTATATTATTTCCAACACTGTTCCTGCTCTATATCAGCGATCGCTTAAGGTATAGTTTCGGTAGAATTGCTGGCAGTAACGTCTGGCCGCGACGTCTCGCAGTCAAGCACCGATCTTTAGGAAAATAATATATGTTTCGGACGCTCTAGCGAAAACACATATATTATCTTCCTTAAGATCGGTGCTTGACTGCCAGACGTCGCGGCCAGACGTTACTGCCAGCAGTTCTACCGAAACCATACCTTTAGACTGGATAAACAATTCTATTTATAGCTTTGCAGACAGCAGCACTCTTATATCCTCATTCATGTCGCAGACTCCAATGACCGCTGCTCGTTCCCAACGCGAGCGAGAAAATCATATTGCTGCCATCCATGAGTATATGAACGCCATCGTGAAGTGGGTTGAGGAAAATAATGTAAAGTTTAATGCAGGAAAGACTCAAGCAAATGTCTTCTCAAAAAAAGCAAACAACGTAGGATCTGACTTATCAATTACAGGGTAAAACTGATTCTGGCCTCATTCATAAGCTTGCTGGGCATCAACGTAGAAAACAATATGTCTTGGCGTAATCACGTTATGAAACTGGCCAAGGCAGCAGCACAAAAGCTTGGAGCACTCTATAGATCAAAAAAGTTGTAAACATCTCATCCGCTCTTACTGCTCTATAAGACCCAGATAAGAAAGACCATCTCTGGAATACTGTTCCCATGTGTGGAGCTCGGCATCCTGAACACTTGCTCAAGATATTGAACTCCATACAGAGGAGAGCGGTCCGCCTTGTGGATGACCCAGTGCTGACTAACGAGCTTGATAGCCTTGAATATGGAAGTAAAGTGGCGGACCTATCTCTTTACTATCGATACTACTACGGAAGGTGTTCGTACGAGCTGGCACTTATGATTCCGCTACAAGTTGTGCCGAACAGAAACACCCGTCATCGTCACACACAAGCTGCTCATCAACATACCAATTAGGTGCGAAAACCTAGGAAGTCTCTGTTGAGAGACTCCTCCTGTCTGGATGACTGCCTCGCTCTGGAATGAACATCCGAGTAACGCCGTTCCGGAAAACTACAACCTCCAGCTCATTGACTGGACTTAGGGAAATCGTTAGATATTTGTTTTATGTTGATTAGAGCCATTGGCAGCTATTTCGCTAGTTTTTATGTAGTTTATAGACTTTTATTAATGTAAAATAATTTAAAAAAAGACACTTTTACATTAATAAAAGTTTATAAACTACATAAAAACTAGCGAGATAGCTGCCAATGGCTCTAATCAACATAAAACAAATATCTAACAATTTCCCTAGTGATATATCCGAGCCGAGTCACGGCGGTATAACCGTTTTAACGGAATCACGGAAATGTGATTCCTTAGCCCACTCGCCAACAAGCTCGGCAAGCATGGTGTATTAATTGCCAAATCTTTTTTTTTTCTAGATATGCCGAAGTTTAAGACGAAGGATGGTCCCCAGGTGAGTAGAGCCAAAAGCTCGAAATCTCACACTGTAGCTACAGTCAGCTACATGGAATCTGGGGAGGAGCAAAGCTGTTGGAACAACAAACCTAACAAGATATAATGTCCGAACTATGAGAACCGATGAACAGCTAATAGAACTTGAAGAAGAACTGAAAAATATCAATTGGCACGTCATTGATCTGTGCGAGACACGTCTACCTGAATAAAAGGTGACCACACTTAGATCGGGACACATTTTATTTCAAAATAATGTACAAATTACCACCTAGGAGGGGGTCCCGTTTTCGCCAGGATCTTCTTTTTACCCCGGCTACATCCCCTGAAAATTTCAGCCCTCTACCTATACGGGAACATGCCATATATCCGAGCGTGACGGCTTCGAGCGTGACGTGTGATGCGTGACGCTTGATGCGTGACGCGTGACGGTTTTACTGAATTCAATGCCCAGGAAGAAACGCAAAACGCGCCTATAGAAGTTTTCACTTCAATAACTCATCATATCCTTTTCAAAAAGACCGTTAGATTTAAAGTTATTCGTGATTTTTCGTATACCTGAGCGCGGCAGTAATTTCCATAGTCTGCTAGATCCTGACAGCAAATGTCAGGATACAGTTATTTTAATCACCTTCTTACGCTAAATTTACTCTATTGGAGACGTTCTGCTAATTTCCGCATGTCTCTGGAGATGTTTTGGGTATGGGTTATAATGCTATATACACTTATTAGTGATTCAAACCACAATTAAACCTAAACATAATGATCTAATATATAATAGCATTATAAAGCTGGTCCCATCTTTTATTGGATAAGTGCTGCTTTTTTTGACGTTCCATCTTTCAATCGATTCTCGATATCGTAAGGCAGGTTTGGTTAAATGGGCCACCTTTTTACAATTTAAAATTTCCCTGGGACTTTAGCAATACTTTGACTGTGTTCAAACCAATCTAAATAGGCAGGTTTTATTTGTGAGCTGTTTTCAGAGGCTCGTACTTGTACCATTTTTAACTCCTTGTTGAATTTTCTTGGCATTAACACGGACTCTTTTCTTTGGTGGATACATTAATAAAGGTAGGAATGCACACAGAAACAATTACTCCCAAGCATGCATCAATAAAAGCATGTTATGAAAGGGACAGTCATGGAACGGTCATCCCTTTAATGACTTAACTCTCTGTCCCTTTCAGAACCCTGCAGATGTTTTCATAAATCTAACCCTGAAATTGAAAAAATTAAAATCTTCTTACCATCGATATCGCCTTGTTGTAGCAAATGGATGACAAACTTTTACAGAGATAAACACTATGTACAAAGTGTAAATTAGTTTCTTTTAAGAAACCTAAAGTAAGGTCGATAATTGTTTTTTACACACCAAAATAAACAAACAAGTTCCAGAACTTTATTATGACTGATTGCGCCATGTGGTTACAGGACCATAATACATGAAAAGCTTCACGTGTAGTGGGTGGCAATCCGGGCCGCCGTATCAGTGTTTTAAGATCATTTACAGCAATAGAGCGCTATGTAAAAATCGCCCTCTCCTATTGATCGATCCATCTCGTATTACGATATGTCTTCGTGATGCAATCAATTTGTCGTAAGAGCTCTCGTGGTCGAGAGGTTTAGATGGTTGGGTCTCACCTGGACGGGCCGGGTTCAACTCCCGTTGCTTTTTTATTTTTTTTTAAGCTTATGTTTCCAAACAGTTTTTTCTTGATTTTGGATATGTCTTGGGTTAGTTTGGGTGAGCACCTGGTTAGATTCCTTTTCTTGAGCCCCTGTAGCGAGCGAAGGGAGCGGAGGGCCATGTGGATCGACCAATAGGAGAGGCCGTTTTTTACACAGTGCTCTACTTGTGTTAAAGATCTTAAAATGCGCCATATCACAAGCACAGCGTCTAACCGCTTCGCCAACAGCCCACTGAAAACAATTCATTGGACCGTAAACACTACACGCGAAGCAATTCATTGGATACTATACGCTAAGCTTTTCATTATTGATCAATCATCATTCCATGGTTTCATGTTTCATCATTGATTTCAGTGAATGAGTGTGTACGTATAGTTTTTTAGGTGGTTTGCTTCAGACAAACAGTTCCCAGGGTCATCATGTTTGCGGCTGCAGTATTGCCGCTAGTCTCTATAAAATAGCAATTGTCCTTTTCACAACACAATTAATTTATTTAGATGAAACGTGGTTTGATACAAACCATCCAGTAGATGAGACGATTCTAATGTGACACGTACACAATTAACACGCGGTAAAGGAATAACAATTTTACACGCTGAATCTGAAACGGGTTTGTACCAAATATATCTCTCTCATCCTAAAACATTAGAGACTCTTGTGTTACGTCGAAATTTGTCATCAAGTCAACAGAAACTGTAGTTGATCACCAAAAAATTTAAAAAATTCCGATCTCTAACAGTTTTTTAAGCTTCAAACCATTTTCAATAGAAACAAACTACATATTTTAATATTTTTAAGGAAATATATCGAAGTATACGGAGTTGAAAATCAAAAATAGTTATGCGTTGGCGTTGACCACTAAAGAAAATTTGGCAAACTCAAAATCAAAAAAATCACCAATTCAGTATTTTCAATTGTATCGATTTGATATTTTGATATGTTGAACTCATAACATTCCTCTTTAATATATGAAGGTTTGAGATCACTGGATTTTCTAGTAATAAAATATCACGTTTGACACGACAAACTCGAAATGACGAAAAGTTTGAATTCAACTAGCTCATTCTGCATACAAGGCCATTTTCAAAATGTCACCCTGCACGAATTTTAAGAAGATTCTTAAACAGAAACATTTTCAATGTTAAAAAAAAATTAATAAAAAAAAATGTTAAGTAAGATCCTGCCAAAATTCCACTCGCAGCCATTTTCGAGAAAAATGCTAAAGTATGGCGGCTCACTCTCGTTCATTATACAGGAAAAAGAGTGCTGAAAATTCCAAAAAAAGTTTTTTCTTCAAAAATGTATCTCGTGTATATTCGCACAGAGCAAGCTAGAATAAGATAAATATTTAGTAGAATAGTGAAGCTTAGTAATTGGAATAATATCCATATCTTAAAATACGTTGAGAAATTGGCATGTAATTGATATTTAGTTTGGCTAGTGATATAGAGTACTCAGTCTGATATCGTATATTGAGATGTTTTTGATCGATTGAAGTAATTAGCTCTATACTTTTTACTTATATTGGTTTGGTTGATCTGGTAAGAATACCAATAATATTAGTATATCATTATAAATCTAAATCTGACTGTTGCGTCAAGAAGAAAAGAAGCGCCCACATGCATCTGTAAGCATCACTGCTTGGATGAGCCGACATAGAAATAACTGAAAAACTATTTAATGCCAAGATAAGATCAAAGTTGCGTTGCACAAATGTTATTTATAGTAGATTTATTTTCTCTTCCTCAATCAAGAGATACATTCCCCACGAACATATTAAGCAGTGAGGATGTGATAATGATATCATTTACATGTCATGTTTGTATCTTACATCTCGTATATTTTCACACTTGCTAATGGATAAATCGTCCTATTTATATCTCGAGCACGTAGCGATGAAGTGAGGAAACAAGAGGAAACTACGGACCTGCTTAGCCGCCGTAGACCTAGATTGTAGAATTTTTTTTATTATGCGAAGCTTAACCCTTCGCTGGTGTGGTGAAAAAATGTTACACTTTAAGTGTGGTGGGGTATGTCATACCCCAAACTTTTTTACGTTTTTTGGAAAGATTTGCTCATATTTAATATTTCTTTTGCTTTTAAACCGTTAACAATAATATAGTGTTTTGTAATCAAAAAACAAAATTATTACGAAAATGATATTTACTTCGTAAACTTTATTAAACAATGTAATGATATATTTTCAACGAAATAAAAACATTGTTCTGTTACGTTAATTTAAAAAAATATATATATTTTTCTTTCGCAAAAATAAATTGAACTTCCTTGTAAAGGACAAAACGAACATTATACACTAAAAAAATACAAAAACGGGTATCTATTAATTTGTTTTCGGCATGTCTTAATTCCAGACAATTTTCACAAAATAAATATGC
>JAEQML010076094.1:0-13524 GCA_016904865.1 Pissodes strobi
TGCTGCCAAGACCAAAAGTTCCGATGTTTTCAAGGTTGTCTATTTTTGTACCTACTTTCGCATTGAAATCGCCCATAATTATGCATTTACGGGCGTTTTCTGTCCTTTTAGCAGTTGTAATATCTTCGTAGAATTCTTCCACGAGGTCTTCCTCTGCTGCACTTTTGCACTGTTTTCTTTTTTTGTTAATGAGGATGGCCATCCATCCATAATGTGATTCTTGGTCTACTGTACAGTACGTGTCCAGATTGTAATGTGTGACAATTTTCGCCTGGTAGATTCGTTTCACACAGTCCTAGCATGTCCCACTTAATTTGAGCTAGTTCTTGTTCAAGTTCCATTAAGTGTTCTTGTGTTCTCATTGTTCTTAGGTTATATGTCGTAATTTATAGTTTTTCTTTTGGCGGTTTAGGCGAATATTGGCCTCCCCCAGAATCCATGAGGTTAGGGATATTTTGAGGTGTGGGATTTGGCGTCGAGCGCACCACCCACCTTGGGTATATTTCCGTTCTGAATCTTCCACCAACAAGTGCAGCGCACATATCAGCCGTGAAAACTATCAGATTCAAACTTGGTTAGAAAATGATTAAGAACCTCAGGAATGGATTTGGGTACTGCGAAATGAACTCCTGGAACCGATAACGACAATATTACCACCAGCTACAGATGAATTCTTCTTCTTCTTCTTCAGCCAATTGTTGCCCACTACAGGCCTCTTCTAATCTCTTTCATGCATTTCTGTCTTGAGCTGTTTGCTGTCAATGGGTGCTCGCTGTACTCTTCACATCATCTAGCCATCTTTTTGGAGGTCTACCTATGCTCCTCCTTGTTTCTCTGGGTCTCCATTGAATTACCTTTTTCGTCCATTTGCTGTTGTTTTGTCTGGCTACATGACCAACCCATTGCCATTTAAGGTGTGCGACACGCTCCATGATATCGGTGCCTTTGGTTTTTTGTCTAATGTTCTCATTTCGCACTCTATCCCTCAGACTGATCCCAAGCATTCTTCGCCCTATTGCTCGTTGCGTCGTTCTAAGTCTGTTTACGCTTCTTTCTGTTAATGTGGCGGTTTCTAGACCGTAAGTTGAGACTGGCAGTATGCAAGCTT
Organism: Pissodes strobi; assembly: GCA_016904865.1. Classification (NCBI taxonomy): domain Eukaryota; kingdom Metazoa; phylum Arthropoda; class Insecta; order Coleoptera; family Curculionidae; genus Pissodes; species Pissodes strobi. The sequence continues at coordinate 1,109 of JAEQML010076094.1, forward strand.
CGTATACCTTACGTTTCAGGCTTATGGGCATATTGGAATCTTTAAATATATATTGAAGCGTTCCAAAAGCCGACCAGCCGACTCATCATTTTAGTTTTGCTCATATTCATTTCAAGTCCCACTGTTGATGACATGTGCTTTAGATCTTCTAGCATTGTTCTAAGTTCATTTATGTCGCAACTAATAAGTACAATGTCATCAGCAAAGCGTAGATGATTTAAATATGAGCCGTCTATTTTAATTCCTTTATTTTCCCACTGTATTTCCTTAAATATGTTCTCTAGGGCCAGTGTGAACAATTTTGGGGAGATTATGTCTCCTTGGCGTACACCTCGACCTACCGGGCTTTTATTCGTCTTAGTATCCTGATCTATTTGGACACAGAAGGTGGCATTTTCGTATATGTTTTCTATAATCTGCGAGTACCTGGAGTCTATTCTGGCATCATCTATTGATGAGAGGAAGGCCCATGTTTCTATAGAGTCGAAGGCCTTTCTATAGTCTACAAAGGCTAAGTGAAGTTGAATGTTATATTCATTTGCTTTTTCAATGAGTAATTTTAGTGTTTGGAGGTGATCCAAAGTACTGTAACCTTTTCTAAAACCAGCTTGCTCTACCGGTTGGTATTGCTCAAGCTTTGATGTTAGTCTGTTTGTTACGATTCTCATTAATAATTTATACATGTGAGAGAGTAGACTTATCGGGCGATAATTTTCTATGTCGGTGTTATCCCCATTTTTAAATATTAGAATGACCTTCGCGTTACGCCAGTCTTTTGATATTTTACCTTCATCCAGGCATTTGTTGAATAGTAATTTTAGGGCGTGTATTAATGTTGGTCCTCCATTTTTCAGCATTTCGCAACTTATATTATCCTCGCCAGGTGCCTTACGATTTTTCATTTGTTTAAGTGCTGCATATAAGGTTGCAATTTCTGGTATTTCTTCCGAACCTACGTTCATAATTTTTGGTTTCTGTCGACTAAAATCAGCCATCACTGTTGTGGAAGTGTATAGCACGCGATAGAAGTTTTCCACAATTGTAATAATCCGTGTTTTATCCGTTATTAAAATTCCCTGCTGGTTTTTCATCTCTCACAGCACTTTCATATTGCTGTTGTCTTCTATGGCCTGGCGTACAATTTTTGTATTGTATTCTCTGATGTCTTTTCTAATCTCCTTTCTGACTTTTTTGTTTAATTCGCGATATGTATCTGAATCTTTATTGGTTTTGCGTCTTTTTTCCATTAAGCTGATTATGTTGGGGCTTAATTTACTTTTATGTTTTCGTTTTTTATTAGTGCAAAATTTTTTGGTAACTGTTTGGATGTCGCTTTTTATTTTGTTCGCGAGGTTGTCTATGTCCCTTTCGACTAATTTTTCAATAGGTTCTATTCATGTTGGTATTCTTCTCTTCTGTTCTCGATTTCTTCTGTAGTGGGGAATTTTTCTTTATGAAATAGTTTCTTCCTTTCTATCTTTTTGTTAATTCTAAAAGCGGCTCTGACCAACCGGTGGTCACTTCCAGCGTCGAATTTGATCAATACGGTCACATCCTTGCATATTTTCCTGTTGTTGGAAAGTATAAAATCTATTTCATTTTTAACTGTTTTGCCGGGGCTCATTCAAGTCCACTTTCGTTGGAGACGTTTTTTGAAGAAGGTGTTCAGGCAGTATAAACTGGTGACAGATGAATTACTGAACACAATATTTTGCAAGAATGGTTGTGGTTCACGCTGCGGGTGCAGGATATCGGGGTTACAATGTTCTTTAGCTTGTGACCAGTGTAATGGGCAAGCGTGCCTCAATGCTTCACCATATTAAAGCGATCTCGATGAAGATAGTACATTTGACTCCTAAATTCTCGAAGATCTAGAGACAAATATCCTTGACAACGAAAATGATGATGTTGAATTAGAAATTTTCGAGCGACCGGAAGACGATGATGAGGAAGAAGAATAAAATTAAGACTCAAGTCCTTCTAATTATAGAAGTTTTTGGAAAACCTCCCCACATTTGAATTTCAACTGTAATAAATATATGAAAATGAATTTCTAAATAAAGATATAATTAAAATTTATTTATTTTATTCATTTTCTACTTAAAATATAATTAACCTATATATTAGAATATAATTAAAATATACTTCAAGTATTCCGCTCAACAATTTTTTGATTACACGGAAAGGTTAGTAATATTAAACAAATATATATTCGATAAATGAAAAATATTATTAAATATTATATATTAATGAATAAATAACGCAAATTATTCAAAATTATATATTTTTTAATGATGTATAGACTTTATGCGGCGTATATTACCGGGACCTGCGGTTGACCTTGCGTAAGCGCGGCGCGCTCTCCGCCCTCTATCTCAAAACGGTTAAGTATATAAAAAAATGTTTGGAACAAAAGTTGTAGATAATTTTATTCTCTCCAATTTTTATAATAAATACAAATGACATTAACGCCATGGGAAGCGAGATATTTACAAAAGAACGATTTTTGAGACTTTTGATCATGAATATTTTAAGACGTGGACACGAGATTTTACGAGACTTTTGAGACAACTTTCAGAACGCCAAAATAAAGTTTTATACAAGGCTACAGCTAATTATCTCTCATTCCGAGGTGACACCTCTAATGTGACTGGACTATTTATCTAATATAGGAGTAACAGTAGCATCCTCTAAGCATGTCTGGGTATTTAGATAGAATGCTTATCAAGATATCTGCTGTTCCCTCCAGCCGCCACAATACGACATTTAAATAATTTTTTGTATGTTCAAATTCAGATTATGGGTGCTCATGATAACATTTTTGTTCAAAACTGGTGCATTAAGTGAAAAGGTGAAATCCACTTACTATGATAACAAATACTTGACCTGGAGCCTGCTGGAATGATGTTTGATTACCACTGTCCATCGAATTGGCCTGACTTGTGTCCATTATATTTTCCTCGTGTGGCTTCACATCAGCTTCGCTTGGTAAGGGTACGACTACTGTGTCATGGAACTCGCTTGTGTGTTTTAAATTACTCGAGGCAGTCAAGTCCACTGTATTAAGTTCTCTGCTTGCATCACTATGTACAGCGTGTGTTGGCTTTTCATTTACAGGAATTATAACGGTATCATGTAGTTCACTAGTATGTAATAACTTTTGATATTCCTCATCCGGAGCATTATTTTCCTTGTTAATTTCTATATTTCCATTGCTTCGTGCATTTATCTCGGACGGCATATTAATTAATTCCACATGATCAGATAAAGGTTTTCCATCTACAACTTTTGTAATACTAGTAGTTGGAGTTCCGCAAAAACTCGATTGTTTGTGCCCGCTTTCCTGGTCAATTGAATCTGCTCTTCGGCTAAAATCTGTATCCTCTTCCCTGCTTTCAGTTTCTTCCGCAATATCGGGTAATTCTCTCAGAGGAGTTCTTACCACTCTAGATTCGTATTCATTTTCATCTTCTGGTTCAAAGTCATATAAATAGTCCATAACCTCTGGATCATGGCTCACAGATAAATGATTGTCGTCTTCATTTGTATACAACGACGCAGCATCATGCAGTTCTTTTCGCAGCTGTTCAATATCAAATTTATTACTTCTGTCTGCGGTTTTGCCCGATAGTTGATCTAAAAGTGAATTTTGAACTTGATCAATTAATTCAACGTGATCTTCCAGAGCACTAGTTGATAACGCTTTACTAGACAATCTTTTACTAGGAACGTTAATATCCTTTTTCTCGGATTTTGTATCTTGAAATATCATTTTATGTTTTGGATCCTCTTTTCCGTCATTAACCATATTACTTTGTTCGTTATGAGCTTCTTGCTTTGGTTTAAGTATAACTGTAACTATGGAGTCTACTGAGCCAACGCTGCTTTGATCATCAGAAGGCATTTCTAGTGAAACAGTATTCTCTTCATTTTGTGAAATTAACTGACTTGTCGCATTAACTAATTTGTCAGAAACTCTTTCTCCGTCGGTTTTTAGTGTTTTGTTCACTTGTACACTTTCATTTTCAGAACTATTATCATTCTTGTTACAGACTTCACTATCTCCGACATTATGCTTAGATTCAGAAGAATTGAGCTTTTGAATCATATTCGACGTATCATCTGATTTCTTCAAATCTTTAATATTACTATCTTTTTGTAATTTAGAAGTACCAGAGGTTGTTTCAGTTATATTTTTGGGAATTTCATCTGTAGGCACTTCAGGGAGATTACTTAAAATCGTATCAATGGACAACAGTTTGTCAAGATTCGATTCGTTCTGAGTTAGGATATTATTTTCTGCCTTGCTAGTAGACTTATTTATTGTTTCAGAATTATTATCAATATTATTTTCTATTATATGCTTAACTGCTTCACTTATTTCTAATTCAAGAGGCTTTAAATTTTTGACATCATTATTACCGCTACTTAATATTTCCTGAACAGCAGAACGAACATCTTTTTCTAATTCAGTATCCTCTTTATTCATGTTATTGTTATCATCTTTTTTATCATGCATAACGCTTGGTTCTGGGTTAAGAGCTGCTAAATTATTGGTATCTTCATTCAAATGGGAAATAGTCTTTTTAACGAGAGTTGGTTCCACCACTGTATCAGATCTGTAAAAATCGGGCTTATCACTTAATGACTTACTAACTTCCTCAACATTTTCATCGCCACTTTGACTTGAGCTTGTATGTTTTGGCATATCAGTGTTTTGAACATTTTCATTGATATTTAATTTATTGTCACTAACGTCAGTTAAATTATGAATTTTCGTTAATGTGTCATTGTTAGAACTTTCGTGTTCGCATTTCTCTTTGTTATTATCTAATATTTCATCATTGGTTTCATTGCTCCTTTTAATCTGGATTTGACTGTGGTTACTCATCTTTTCTGGTCCTATCTTGATTTCATCAGAATCATTTTGCAGGCCCATATTATTTTCATTGTTCAAAAAACTTGCACGTGTATTATCACTAGTCTTTAAATCCTCTTGTGAATATTCACTCTCAGTTTTATGTGTTGGGTCAATATTATTTTCTTTTATTTGGCTGCTTTCATGATTATCGGCTTCTAATACTGAGGGTGTGTCTGCATGTACAATACCTCCAGTTTCTTTTGTAATATCATTGTGCGCCGACTGTACATCCATAGATTCATCACCGGTATCTCCAGTAGTATTTGTGTATATGTTTTCGTTTTCATTTTGCAATATGGCGTTTGTTTCACTGATTTTTCTTTGATCATTATTTTCTTCTCGACTTGCACTATTAGTTTGCAAAGAAAGCAATTCTGAATTTGCAGCAGAACGTACATCTTTTTCTAATTCAGTATCCTTTTTATTCGTATTACTGTTATCATCTTCTTTGCCATGCATAACGCTTAGTTCTTGGTTAAGAGCTGCTAAATTATTGGTATCTTCATTTAAATGTGAAATAGCCTTTTTAACGAGAGTTGGTTCCACCACTGTATCAGATCTGTAAAAATCGGGCTTATCACTTAAGGATTTACTAACTTCCTCAACATTTTCATCGCCACTTTGACTTGAGCTTGTATGCTTTAGCATATCAGTGTTTTGAACATTTTCATTGATATTTAATTTATTGTCACTAACGTCAGTTAAATTATGAATTTTCGGTAATGTGCCATTGTTAGAACTTTCGTGTTCACATTTCTGTTTGTTACTATCTAATATTTCATCATTGGTTTCATTGCTCCTTTTAATCTGAATTTGACTGTCGTTACTCATCTTTTCTGGCCCTATCTTGATTTCATCAGAATCATTTTGCAGGCCCATATCATTTTCATTGTTCAAAGAACTTGCACGTGTATTATCACCAGTCTTTAATTCACTCTCAGTTTTATGTGTTGGGTCAATATTATTTTCTTTTATTTGGCTACTTTCATGATTATCGGCTTCTAATACTGAGGGTGTGTCTGCATGTACAATACCTCCAGTTTCTTTTGTAATATCATTGTGCGCCGAGTGTACATCCATAGATTCATCACCGGTGTCTCCAGTAGTATTTGTGGATATATTTTCGTTTTCATTTTGCAATATGGCGTTTTTTTCACTGATTTTTCTTTGATCATTATTTTCTTCTCTACTTGCACTATTAGTTTGCAAAGAAAGCAATTCTGAATTTGCAGCAGAATGCACATCTTTTTCTAATTCAGTATCCTTTTTATTCGTATTACTGTTATCATCTTCTTTGCCATGCATAACGCTTAGTTCTTGGTTAAGAGCTGCTAAATTATTGGTATCTTCATTTAAATGTGAAATAGCCTTTTTAACGAGAGATGGTTCTACCACTGTATCAGATCTGTAGAAATCGGGCCTATCACTTAAGGATTTACTAACTTCCTCAACATTTTCGTCCCCACCATGACTTGAGCTTGTATGCTTTGGCATATCAATATTTTGAACATTTTCATTGATATTTAACTTATTGTCACTAACGTCAGTCAAATTATGAATTTTCGGTAATGTGTCATTGTTAGAACTTTCGTGTTCACATTTCTCTTTGTTACTATCTAATATTTCATCATTGGTTTCATTGCCCTTTTTAATCTGAATTTGACTCTCGTTACTCATCTTTTCTGGTCCTATCTTGACTTTATCAGATTCATTTTGCAGGCCTATACCATTTTTATCGTTCGAAGAACTTGAACGTTGTTTACCACTAGTCTTTAATTCCTCATGTGAATATTCACTATCAGTTTTATGTGTAGGGTCAATACTGTTGTCTTTTATATGGCTACTTTCATGATTATCGGCTTCTAATGCTAAGGGTCTGTCTGCATGTGCAATACCTTCAGTTTCTTTTGTAATATCATTGTGCGCCGAGATAGATTCCTCATTGGAGTTTCCAGTATATACGTTTTCGTTTTCACTTTGCAATATGGTGTTTGTTTCACTGATTTTTCTTTGATCATTATTTTCTTTTATTTGAATAGTATTTGAGTGTTCGTCTCTACTTGCAATATTAGTTTGCAAAGAACGCAATTCTGAAGTTGCATCAGAACGAGCACCTTTTTCTAATTCAGTATCCTTTTTATTTGTATTATTGTTATCATCGTTTTTGTCATGCATATCGGTTGGTTCTTGGTTAAGAGCTACTAAATTATTGGTATCTTCATTCAAATGAAAAATAGCTTTTTTAGCGAGAGATGGTTTCACCACTGTATCAGATCTGTAGAAATCGGGTTTATCACTTAAGGATTTACTGACTTTCTCAATATTTTCATCGCCACTTTGCTTTGGCATATCAGTGTTTTGAACATTTCCATTGATATTTAGTTTATTGTCACTAACCTCAGCCAAATTATGAATTTTCGGTAACGTGCCATTCTTAGAACTTTCGTGTTCACATTTCTCTTTTTTATTATCTAATATTTCATCATTGGTTTCATTGCTCTTTTTAATCTGAATTTGATTATCGTCAGTCATCTTCTCTGGTCCTATCTTGATTTCATCAGAATCATTTTGTAGGCCTATATCATTTTTAATGTTTGGAGAACTTGAACGTGGATCATTAGTCCTCAATTCCTCTTGTGAATATTCACTTTCAGTTTTGTGTGTTGAGTCAATACTGCTGCCTTTAGTAATGTTACCTTCATGATTATCAGCTTCTAATACTGAGGGTTTCTCTGCATGTACAGTACCTCCAGTTTTTTTTGTAATATCATTGTGCGCCGAGTGTGCATCCATAGATTTCTCATCGGTAGTATTTTTGTATATGATTTTGTTTTCATTTGGCAATATGGCGTTTGTTTCACTGATATTTCTTTGATCATTATGTTCCTTTATTTCAACAGTATTTGAGCCTTCGTCTCTAACTGCACTATTAGTTTTCAATTCTGAATTTGCTTTATCATTATCATTTTTACTTTCGCTCTCTTCTATTTCAATATCATTGGAATTTCCTTTACTTTTGCCGTTATTTGCTTTTACAATAATTGCTTCGTCTTTTTCATCCTTTATTGTTGTATCATTACCACTGCTTGTGCCAACTATTTCCGATCCAACTGCACCGAATATTGTATTCTGATTATCATTCGATTGTAATGGCCCTTTATCAACTTTTAAACTTTCGTTTATGTTGTTAATAACACCCGTCACATCTTTACTCGCGTGTTGCTGCTCTGGCGCTATATTGTCGTTAGTGATCGCATCCACGGATTTTGGTTTTTCAATAATTATATTATCATTAGCTTTTGAAATATTAGTTTCAACTTCGACATTCTCGGCGTCCTTTTTCTGAGAACCATTAACATCAGATGTAATCTCTGGAATTATTTGAATTATCGATTTACTGTCTGTTCCAATATCAGCTGTATGTAAGCAAGAATCTTCAATTTGTGTTTTATTAATATCTATTGCATGATCTTCAACTTTACCATTACCAGATTCATTTCCTGTGATGTTATCGTTAGTTTCATTGCCTTTTTCATTTTTGCTATTTACTGTAGTAGTGTGTATAATATGATCAATGGCGGTACTAGTTCCTTGTTCTTCTGATTTTATTACAAGTCTATTAGATCCATTTTCAATATTGTCCGATGGGCTAGTAATAGCGTCATTATTCGATATTTCCAATGTGTTGGCGGCTTCACTTCTAGGGTGTTCACTTTTAACTTCTTCTATTGACGTGGTGACATTAGAAGTATTTTCATGTAATGGCTCCGCATTGTCACTATCAATGTCGCTCTGATTTAACGTCGGCATAATTTTTTGTAAATTTTCCTTTTGAATATCGTCAGGTGTATATTTTGTGCCGGTTTTTATGGACATATCTTTGTTTTGCTTCATAATATTATTAGATTTGAATTTATCATACTTTAACCTCTCTAGAAATCCACGCACAACAGCTTGTATTTTAATAATTGCATGTTCGCGGTCACTTGTTGAATTGTGTTTCTGAAAAATACGTATCAGTGTTAACGGACAGTTGCAAGCAGATTTAATAATAATATGACAATGAGACAATGCAGTAATGTTTTCATGAATACTCTCGAGAAAGCTATTAACAAAAACTCTGCCATGTTTTATGAATATTTATCAGATTGTATTTTGACATGGGAAAATGTTTTTCAAAGTTTCACCTACGTACATTTATCGATCTCATAAATCCTACACTCAAAAAATGTTTTTCTTCAAACGTCAGTAAATCCGTCATTACTCGACTGTGTAGGCGGCCGTGAAGTTTCGTTTTTCCTCCGCCGGAGCTTTACTTTTCACTTTTCCGCCGGCGGAGGTAAAAGTGTTGTCATAGCAACATAGATACTTATTAAACTAAAATTTGTATTTATCACTCAATTTGTCCACTGCATTTCTAAAAATCACTAATTTAGGAACAAATTGGTTATTATTTAATCGAACTTACTCAATAACTGCTTACGGAATTAAAAGGCAATCGGAGACGCAAATTTAAAAAAATAATTATTGTTGACAGTGTCCACTGACAGCTTTATGTTACATTACTATAGCAACAACCTGTGCCTATTCACCGACATCGATCTAAGCCGCCTTGCGAACCCACATCTTTAATAATAATTATTATTACTATTAAAAAGAGATGTTTTTGCATTAATTTGTCGACATCTGAAGAAAAAACAGCATATTTTATTTGGAGGAAAAGTTACTTTTCATGGCTTGCTCTCTATTACCAGCCTCACTCCGTTCGGCTGTTAAACACGAGCGCGCCATGAAAAGTATCACTTTTCCTCCATATAAAATAATACACTATTTTTCTACAGTAATTTTTTTTTACATATTCTCCACTATTTACGAGACTCAAAACAATTTGACAACACTGTCAACGTATCATGACTATTCATGATAAAACAGACAACGTTTCTTTAACTTAACCTAAATTGTAACCCTTCTAGTTACCTTATATGGGTGAAACAAATATTTTGAACATACACCATTTTTTTCTTATATACTCACAACCAAAATAAAAAAATGGTATATTAAGCAATGAGCATTTAATGATAGCTATTAAGACACGAATATGAGAATCACGACACGAGCCGTAAATCGTGATCGTGAAGTTTTTTTAACTTTTTATAGCCTTTGTTCTATATAGTGGTTCAAAATATAATTTTTGATATGTCAAAATCCCGAATACAGTTGAATTTACAATGGGCATTTAATGTTAGCTATTACGACACGAGAGATCTTGATAATTTCGTAAAGGTTCCTTGTTTAATTAAGTTTTTTTATTTTTAATAGCCTGCGTTCTAGATAGAGGTCCATAATGTTAATTTTTAAATATCAAAAACTCGAATACAGTATTTAATGATAGTTATTAAGACACGAGTATGTGAATTACGGTATGAGGCATGATCGTGACAATTTAGTATAGGCCCCCTCAACTTGCTTAGTCATTATTTTTTATTTTTAGAGCTTTCGTTCTAATAATGGCAAGAATAATGGTAAATAATATCATTTTTGAAATATCAAAATTTTGAATAGAATTGAATTTACAATGAACATCTCATGATAGCTCTTAAGACACAAGCATGGACGTAGAACAGGGGGGGGGGGTTGGCAGACCGGGCCCTAGCCCCTCCTGGAAATTTAACCGACTCATTTTTCAACATACCATTCATTCAAGAGGGTGCCGAATCCTTATTTTTTAACTATTTTAACGATTTTTGGGTAAAAATTGGGCGTGGCACCCCCAAAATTTTCCGCCTTCGGCGATTTAGCCTTCCCTGCAGGTACAACGGCGGCCTTATCTACGGTTCGCCCACCCCCCCCCCCCCCTGAGAAAAAATCCTGTCTACGCCCATGGTCACGAGCCGTAGATCGTGTCGTAATTACACAATTTGTTTAATTAATTTATGTTTATTTCTTAGGGCTTTCGTTCTAGATATTAGTCCATAATATCATTTTTTCAATGCAAAATCCCGAATACAGTTGATTTTATAATGAAGATTCAATGATAGCTATTAAAACATTAGTGTGAACATTACGACACGAGACGTGGATCATGACAATTTGGTATAGTCTTCCTCAACTTGTTTCGTATAGTGGTCCAAATATCCTTTTTAATTATTAAAAACTCAAATACAGCTGAATTTACAATGGGTTTTTAATGATAGCTATTCAGACAAGAGTATGAGAATTTCGACACGAGTCGCAGATCATGACAATTTGGTATAGGCTTTCTCAACCTTTAATTTTTTTTTATTTCTTACAGCTTTTGTTCTAGATAGAGGTCCATAATATAATTTTTGAATATCGAAAAGTCGACTACAGTTAAATTTGAACGACGATTTAACGAGAGTTATTAAGACACAACTATGAAAATTACGACACCACCATTAGATATAGATATACCATTTTTTAAATGTCGAAATCTCGAATACAGTTGAATTTACAATGAACGTTTAATGATAGCTATTAAAACACTAGTGTGGAAATTACGACACGATCTGTAGATCGTGACAATTTGGTATAAGCCCCCTCAACTTGTTTATTTTTTTTTATTCCTTAAGGTGGAATTCCCTCGGAGCGGCTATCGCTGACGATAATCGCGTAGTGATTATCACTCAGCGATAATCGCTATAGGTATGTTTTCCAAGCAGCGTTCGCGACATTAAATTTCAAGCGAGTATCGGTATTTTCCTATTAGTTGTTCGTTCGTTCTGTATCAGTCAAGTCAATGAAATTAGTTTAAAGCGGAGTAGCGAACTACTTGCGGCTTATATGATGTATGAAGAAGCCGAAGATGATGACATACTTCAAACACAAGAATAATAAATAACTTCAAATGTGTGTAGTTCTACGAGATGAGGTCGATACTATATACAGTATGTCCCCGGATGGGATTAAGAAGAGGACTAAAAATTGAAAGATACGATAAAAAGTTATTCGTGATAAATGTGTTTGCTTCCTCTAAAACTAAGAACTACCCAAAAAAACAATACCTTATATTATACAAGGCGATCACAAATTAACAATACGAGTAATTTTCCAAGAGTAAACTACGTGATTTTATTTTTTTTAATAATATTAATAAAAAAGTTGATTGCAGATAAGTTATTGAAATGCAGGAACAGTATTAACAAGTATACAGGGTGCTACAAATTCCAGTGGCGTAACTAGAATTTCGCCCCGCGCCGGTTCCCTCGGCGTCCTTGTATTCCAGAGCTTTTCCTTTTTAGGGCCCCTCTGGGCGGCGGCCCCCCCGCATTGCGGGGGCTGGCGGGGGTGTAGTTATGCACAAATTCGTTTCTTGGTATGGGTATCTCGAATGCCGTCGAGAAATTTAGAAAATTCCGTCTACTTCCGAAGATATACGTAAAAAACTGAAAAATCATCTTTTATTTTTATTTTTTCCTGCCTTTGTTTGAAGGGATAAAGTAAAATAAATGTCACATTATTATTGCCACTTTTTCTC
>JAEQML010076095.1:0-13523 GCA_016904865.1 Pissodes strobi
GAGGAAATTATTTTTTGGCAAAGACGATATATGATTGGCTGCAGGTAGCAGAATAAAAATATAACAACTTCGCTCCAAGCTTTGATGGAAAGATGGTCTATCGGATAATACCGTTTATCTCCAGGAAGAAGCTCCCCTTGTCGCAGAAAAGAATGACTGCATTTCCTGTGAGATATCAGGTATCGTCCGCGTACCGTAAAGACACATTTGTAGCAGTAGAGACTCCAGGATCTTTAAATACAAGGCTGGCGGCTGGCAAGTTTCTCAAGATTCCTGAAGTGGTAATTAGCGCTGTTCATAACGATAACTGACTGAGGAGAAATAAGGTCCAGCATCTGCTAAAAATAAGGCCCATAGTGGGTTGCGAGGACATGAAAGCAGATATTTTCGAGGAATATTTTGAGCAGATGCTGGACCTTATTCCTCCACAGTCACTTATCGTTGTGAAGATGCTAATTACCACTCCAGGAATCTTGATAAACTACCAAGGTCTGCTGTTACAGTATCCCAATCCCAGTACCCCGCCTTCTATACTACTGGTATTATCCAATGGCTTGCTTCAAAAGGAATACCATGTGCGTTGTCCCTCACATGGTATTCCTTTTGAAGCAAATAATCGAATGGTACCAGTAATGTAGAAGGCGGGGTACTGGGACAGGTAGATTCTCAAGATCCCTGGAGTGATAATTAGCGTTGTTCATAACGATAACTGACTGAGGAGGAATTAGGTCTAGCATCTGCTAAAAACAGTGCGTACTGGGATTGAGATACTGGGATAGTAGAAGTTGGTAGTTTCTCACGATTCATGGAGTGGTAATTCCACTCGTTGTTCATAACTATAACTGACTAAGGAGGAATAAAGTCAATCATCTGCTAAGAATATTCCTCGAAAACATCTGCGTACATGTCTTCGTAACCCACTTTTGAAACATATTTTGAGCAAATGCTCAATGCTGGACCTCATTCCTCAGTCAGTTATCGTTATGAACAACGCTAATTACCACTTCAGGAATATCGAAAAACTAACAACTTCTTCGTTGAGATAAACGGTATTATCCGATGGATTATCAAAGCTGGGAACAAAGTATATTTTTATCCTGCCCCATTTTGCCAACCATGTATTCTCTTCGCCAAAAAATAATACCCTTTTTTTTCGCCAGAACTGACTTTTTACTACGCAATTTTTCGTAATGAAAATTTTTTCTTTCAAACCCTCTGCACATGTGCGGAATGGTTTCCTCTTTTAGCACCTTAGCCATTATTTTACAAAAGGTTGGCATTTCATTCTCAAAATAGAGTGAATATTGTATAATTCGTTCTACGGCGCGTTTTCATCACCGATACTCATTTGTTTTCATTTTGCTTTTCCTTGGTGATTTTATTGGGCTACTTTTTTTTCTCCTACTGTCCCAGTATCCCAATTCCAATACCCCGCCTTCTATACTACTGTTATTATTCGATGGCTTGCTCCAAAATGAATACCATATGAAGGAGATATGATTAAAAAGGAGTTACTTGAAATCGTTAATTTAATTACAAAAACTCTGAAGTAAATCCAATTGAATTAATTTGGGCTTAAGAAAAAGGTTTTGTGGTAAGGTATAACTCTATTTTAAACTGACATTGAAATTATTTTTCTAGCGGTATTTAAACAAGCCATTTCCCAAAACTGGAGTAAATGTGTAGAGAATGTAATTAATGAGACAATGAGGGAACTTGATGGATGCTCGATGAGCTATAGATTCTCTAATTATTTCTCAGGATACCAATGATGACAGTAAGACCGAGTACTCAGCATGGTAATAAGATTACTCAAACGACGACGACTTTTCACTCCTTTTTGACGCTAAATTGTGAGTTTTTTTAGGGCAGTGGCACACAAACTAAAGGGAGATCCTATGGCACTCGACAAGCGGTATGTGTGCGAAATGTTGATTGACACGGTTCTTGAATAGTTGTAGGTTGTAATTAGGGGGGATGTCCTGGAAGTGAGTTCCACAGTGATGCTGTGCGACAGACAAAGGAGGCCTGGTAAAGCAACGATCTAGGTTTTTCCAGTTGTACAACGAACACTACAAAACTGTAGACAAGATTACGGGTGCGCTCTTGCCGCCTGTCGCGACTGTGCGACAAGCGTCGCTGGGGGCGGGATGATAAGGGCCAAATCATGGGAACATCTGTCGTGAAAATATCTGTAAAACAGGGAAATCTGTGTCACATGTCTGCGGTGTTCCAGACTATCCAAATCCCGGGTCAACTCTGGATCGCCGACGGGACAAGCAATTTAATTAAAAGTCTCCAAATCGGGGTACTTAATAAACATAGCTATAGTGAATATTAAATTGGTCTGCTGCTTCGGATTGCGCGTTGAGCAATGCTTCTTTCGCTAATGGTTCCACTGAATGATAGACTATATATAGGAGAGAACTATAGTATTGACACTGTGGCAGCTTTGAGTTATATTATTATTAATCCATTTTCACAATTTATTTTGGTATGACACACATTTCATTATAACGAATTATGGGTTGTGAACATATTTCATCACTTGTAGATAAAATTCATTAATGCATTGATGCATAATGCAGTGTGCTAGACAAAGCAGTCCTTGTAAAGCGACGTTCTAGGTGTTTCCAGCTATACAACAAACGAGTGCGCTCTTGCCGTTGTCGCGACTGTCTGACAGGCGTCGCTGGAGGGAGGATGATGAGGGCCAAATCCTGGGAATATCTGCCATGAAAATATTCTGGAAAACAAGGATATCTCGGTCACATGTCTGCGGTGTTCCAGACTATCCAGATCCCGGGTCAACTCCGGCACAGTTCTCTTCTGAATGGACTCCAGTAGCTTTAGGGTGTGCTTAGGTGCGGCACCCCAGATGTGTGAGCAATATTCTAAGCATGGTCCTATTTTCGCTTTGTAGAGCAAGAGCAGCTGCTGCAATGTATACAGTTTTTGTTGCGAAATAGCGTACCAAGCTTCTGCGAGGCTGATTTTGCTATGTTAGCAACATGGTCATGCCAGAACATATTGCTGTTGACCGAGGCACCCAGTAGTCCGATTGGCGAGGATGAAGGAATGGTCGATCCTGCCATAATGATGTCAGTACCCACCGCACTGGCTTTCTGGGTAAACGTGGCTGCTTGGGTTTTTGCTGCATTGAACTGGACCAAATTCCTGTCGCCCCAGGTTCGAACTTTCTCCAGATCTGGGTTAATTGTTATAATCTGCTGCTGTCTGCGGTGATGAGTCTCAGTCGCTAATAAAGGTTTTTCTGTTCTAAATTGGGAGACAAGGATACTGTAATCTGCAAAACTGTAAACAAGATTATTGGTTTCGGTCAGCAGGTCATTAATATAGATGAGGAACAGAGTTGGTGAAAGTATTGCGCCCTGAGGCACGCCCGCATTAATAATGAATGTGTCTGAGATGTGTCCATCAACTGCAACGTGCATAGATCGGTTCTTAAGGAAACTGGCAAGCCAGCTGTAGAGGGACACTGGCAGTCCAAGAGACGGCAGTTTGTTGAGCAATCTGTCATGCCAAACTCTGTCAAATGCCTTCGAAATATCCAACGCAATCGCCCGAGATCATCCGTAGTTATCAATTGCCCTGCTCTATATATGAGTGACATATCTCCTGTTTTGGTTATCGCTAATTATTCTGTTGGTCTCGAGGTACTTGAGTAGTTTCTGATTGAGTACATGTTCCATGACTTTGGAGATTATTGGAAGCAAGGCAATTGGGCGATAGTTTGAGGGTGTGGCTTTCGTGCCATTTTTGGAACAGGTTTCACTCGAGCGACTCTCCAAGAAGATGGGTAAGACAGATAAAAAGTCTGGAAAAAATGGGTGTTAGTTCGTTGGCGCAGTTGGAGGTGAAGAATTAAGGAAATTTCGGTTTGCTTTATTCATTTATCCATTATAAAGACCTGTTAAAATAATATTTAGTATTTTATTAGTTTTAATAACCTGCATAAAGATATGCCACTGGCAAAAAATATATATTGTATAGTATGTAAACTGGGTTGCACCCTTAATATCAACCATAGCTTTTTGTTACTCCTGATAATTTTTTGCGAAATTTTGTTTATTAATAATTTTTTCTCAAATTTTCTTCATGTTTAGTTTTAGCCAGTAAATTTAAAATATGGTTTTGTTACACATAAAAAATTCTAAAATTTAAAACAAACTGCAAATTCACTTAAAAATTAGTACTTCAAAAAAGAGGTTAAAGAAAAAAATTACAAAGAATCTTGGCAATTTGAAATCTCTGGCCCAAAATCCGTCACTGTATTTGTATACATAAATTGAAGTAACTTCCTGGTGGCACGGATAAGATAACTAGATTAGCGCGTTGCCAACTTGAATTGTTACGTTTATTTTCTGGAGCGATGAGAGCGAGCGCGTTAAACTAGATAGAAATTTGGGCAAATCGGGTAAACAGCCACTGTGTCATCATGACGCAAGGGTATAAGTGAAATGAGGCCGGATCCACCGGGAGCGAGAATATGTAAATCGACCTTAATTTTCGGGGGATTGTTTCATATTGAATTTCTTGGCGGAAATGATGAAAGTTAAGCTTCACCAGCAGCATTTCTGCAGTTAATTCTTGTGCTAAATGGGAGAAACCATATAGTAATAATAAATAGTGGGGAAACTAAAAATGTAGTCCGCTCAATGATGACAGCATATTAGCTAGTTCTAGCTTCTATAATATTTCAGCAATACTTGCATCAAAAAAGAGTTATAGCTCTTATTTTGCTATGATGAAATGAAACAGGAAAGCATCACTTTACAGTATCTGTTTACTTCATCGAAAGTTGCAGCGAATTCATCTCTTATTTCGTTAAATCTAAAAAGTTCTTACCGCTTCCGTCCGAGTAATAAAATCACGCCATAAAAGATAATCCAAAGTGAAATATAATATCAAAACAAAGCTAAAGAATAAGAGAAAACTTCCATATTTCAAGGTTTAAGCAAGTACGCTTCCGAGTCGATATAGAATGTAAGCGGAAAATCGCTTCACGATGCCAAAAATTTTTATTGCGCTTTCCGAAAAAATTGCTTCCCGTGCCAAGTTTCGGTGGAAGTTCGCAGACGACGTTAAGTGGAATTGGCTGTAAGGAAACCGTTCTTGAATTAAAGCAATATCTTGTTAATCGAAAGGGTTATATAGTCTGCGATGTTTATTATAGCGAATAGAAGTTTAATGAAATTTTATTTTGTTTACGTAAGTTTAAGTTGTTGTTAACTTGCCCGTACAGAGTCTTTTCTAAGTCAGTAAAAAAATAAGGGTTTTGTCCCTGTAGAAAATTTTTCGAATATCTATAATATACACTGATGTGCATAAAGTGTAATAAGTCAAATTAGAAAGTGCAAAATTTTCCACTAAATTTAAAACGCCCTGTGGATTTTATGGCTTACAAAAATGTTCAACAACTACCATTATCGAGTGAAATGGGCATTTCTCTATCTTTTTTGTTCTTTGGCCTTTCCCCCTGTCTTGCTTAGTTTAAGAGCTACAAGCTTTTAAGCAAAGTAGTGTTTTATAGGCTTACACTAAACAGTGTACTGATCGTCCTTTTAAATCATCAAAAGGTTGGTTTAATTTCTGGTATAGTTAGCGACAATACGTAGAACAATATGGCACCTATTCTGCTCTAATCATTGTGCGGTCCACAGGGACGTGGCTCTGATTGGTCTACCGATATCCTAATCCTCAAACCCAACTCAACAGTAAAGCTGACAGGGGCGTAGTTCTTGGGGGATACCCGTCTAAGGTACTAAAGTCGAATCTACGATAGATCTGTCAAAATTTTGTCAAGTGATTCTTAAAGTTAAATAGTTACAGTGCCTTAAAGAGCTAAGTGAAATTAAGATAAACTAAGAACACTCAAACCATACCTCAACCGGACAGGACAGTCTTTGACCAATAGACATTGTTATTCTTTTACCGAAGTGCCTTCTTTATTATCTCTTCTCACCTGTCGTCAATCAATCCTCAATCTGAGCTACATAACCTGCACACCATCCAACGCGCAGCGTGACGGATTACTAGTCGTGACAATATTCGAAAATAAAAATTTATAGATGCACCGATAAATAAATTGCAATTTACACTCATACGCAACATTTTTCCGCTAAAGAAAGGACGTAAAAATTGCCGAATTCGTTCGTTTTGTTCGCTATCACTAATGATACTTTTAATTAGCAGCTCGTTTCCGAGTATCTTCGTTTTGTTTCATGTTCATATTTTGTGAGCGAACCCAGTCTGACTTTGTGTTGGTGTTATCTCGTGTACGCCCGGTTGCTCCCGCTCCTTTTTAATTAAATTTTAAAGGTGAATTTAAATTTAGAGTAATGCAAATGGGGCCGCGGCCAGTGACGTAGAAAAGCGACGTTTGTTTTATGGTTTGGTAAACATTGATTTTGGAAAGGCTCGAGGGCTGATTACGTATCGGCTTAATGTAAATTAGAACTAGTTCGGTTTGATTGGCATAGTGGCTATAATAAATTGGTTGGGTAGGATGGCATTGAGGGTTTAAGTGCATTAATATGTTCAATAAGTAGCCAGCTTGTTAGTAGGCATGAAATAGGGAAAACTCTTTAAGGAGTAAAGACTAGAGGGATTGCAAATATGGTGAAAAAAGTAAAATGCTGACATGGACTGAATTACGTATGTAGCTGGAGTGCAGCACTAATCTCAATCTGTATTCTGCGATAACATCCATCAATTCAAGAAGTATAGAAAATGGAAAGATTACGTCAGTTAGATCATCGGCAGACAGAGAATTCAAGAAACAGATGGGGGTCTAATAGATGAGCCTAGGTCCAACAGTAGATAAGAAAAAGTTGAGAGGGAATATACATATCGGAAAAACTGCTAAATCGAAAAGAAATAGATGATTCTCCTGATGTACTTGATTCCGTAATTTGGACAAATTATAGGTATTATTATTGCATAATCACTTTGATAGTTCAGGACGAGAGAATCTAGGACAACCATGAATTCGTTGGTGTTATTAATAAGCATTCATGATATTTAGATAATAATAATTGTTTAGAGCTTAAGGATAATTTTCCCATTAGATTCCTATTAGTGTATTATCAAGTCCTTCATTATTCAACGATCCTGGCGAACCTAACAGAGAACATCACACTGAGCTTTCCTTATAATCGGCATTATAATCCAAACTACCCCATTGCTTCTTCAGAAAGATAGTTTAGCAACATAAGTTCTGGATATTAGATATAAGAAATCAAATCCTTGTTAGGGTTGACATTGTTGCTTTCTGCACTAAAGTTTTCGCTATGGTACTGATACCACGACGCTGAAGCTGCAATCATCAACGAAAAAACTCGGTTTGGTTAAACTGAAATGAAAGCTCAGAATGTATTCGATATTCTTTTGAGATTAATTTTAATTGCTAAAAGGTCAAAATAAAACATGAGACATGTTAGAGGCAATATCTACCGATAAACCGCTTGTAGATGAAGTGCAGTGATCGGGTGCTGGTGCATTTCGAAACCACAGAAATCCAATGGTCCCCAGGCGTTGAAATAAGATTTCATGGGGGTAGTCACAATAAAGGATATTAGTAAAAGGAAGGAATTAGAAGAACAGTAGATTGAATCTCGGACTAATGAAGTTTCGAAGTAATCCTGATAATTGCGTCCGGATTAAGTGAAATATCTTTCATATTACTCGTGTATACTAGCAAATGTTCATGACTAGATTCAGTAACTGATTTGACAAAATGCTTGAACTTGAAAAGGTAAATGTTCCAAGGCAGCAAATCAAGACGTGAGTAGATCTATTGAGAATGCAGAACTTTCAGCAAAGAAGTCAGGCCAAGCAGTATATTGTAGGGCCGATTAAAGTTAAAATTACCTGGCAGCCAGCAAGGGATGAACGCTACTAATTACCTCGCGAGAATATTGTAATCTCCTAATTTGCATAAGCTACTAAAGAAATATCACCCTGTCCTAAGTTTGAACTTGAACTTGGCGATTGTTATATAAACATTAAAGGCAAACTAAAAACAACGCGAGCAATCAACGGGAGCGATTTGTAACCTTAAGCATGCAATGATTATCACTTTTCTTAATATAAATACGCTACCGAACCTTCAGTTCTTCAGACTTTGTTCTCACCAAAACCAGCACCCAGGTTAGCTATACAGCTGCATCCGGGTTCTATCCGCTCCTAAAGTTAGCTAAACAGCTGCTTTAGGTTCTACTCCTTTATTCCTTACCAAACCTGGTACCGGTTAGTCACTTGACGACTGCTAGGACTAGGGGTTTCACAACCACCGTAGTAAAGTCAAATCAAGAAGTTTGTCAGAGTTCTGAGAAAGAAAAGTGTCTAAATAGTCAGTTAAAAAGTTAAGTGAAATATTTTAGTGCTCTTAAATAAAACCCAACTCTTAAGAAAAACTATAATTATAAGACAGTAAACAAAGACCTATAAACAATACCTCAGTTCGACGAAACATGCACACCTTAGTAATCGGGTATAATAGAATCTCATTTTTTGACCAATAGTCATTGTTAAAGTTTTATCGTTAATACATTGTTATTGTTATAAACTAAACGTGCTTACTTTATCATCTCTTCTTACCCAACGTAACTCCGCTCCGGTCTACCTCAGTTACCCCCCGGCACACTTAGCAAGGCGTGTCCTCACGAATAGAACATACAGTCGCAGATTAAGGGAAGCATCAAGACCCCGTCAATGTACTAATAGCGACTCGGCTCTTCTCTGGGACGTTATTCTTTAAAAAAACGTGACAACCACCTAAACTATTCGTGACAATATTATCGACTAAGGAAGCATTTGGAATTGTTGGCAGATAATCGGAATCCAGCTATAAAAATTATAGAGAAGAGGAGCAAACCTGTCTTCACCACTTCTGTGACAAAACAAAGGATCTGTCCTTGGGTTGGATCTAAATCCTAATCAGTAGGCTCAGCAGATAAGCGGCTTGAGTGTTAAAGGGGAGAATTGGACCGCAAGGGGCTTTTCCAGTCAAATTCCGTACTTCAAGTAGAAAAGGGCATATATGGGTAATGGGTGAAAGTGAAATTGGTAACCTCAAGAGTGAAGCACTGGCCGCTATGTTGCTGCAGCGGCGTTTTGCGATTTCTCAAAAGCATTTGACTGTGTAAATCGTGAAGTACTGCCGAGGAAACTCGAGCGCTGTAGATTTAGGGGAATTGCCTTGAAATGGCTAACATCTTATGTGTCCGAGAGAAGACAGTTTGCCAGGTACAGATTCCAATGTGCTTCTCAACCCCCATGGTGTGCCCCAAGGTTCTGTGCTGGGACCACTGCTGTTTCTATTATACATAAATGACCTGGCAAATGTTGACATATTTGCTAATGATACCACTATCTTATGACTGGGTCAAGACTCTGAAAGTATGTCAACTCGATTTTCTCAGGATATTAGTACCTAAAATAAAGCGGTGGTGCGAGGCAAACTGCTTAAGTTTTAATGTTGGTAAGACAAATGTGTTGTCATTTAGGTGTAATATGGAGAATCTCGAGTTTGGAGGTAGCGCCCTGGAAAGTGTTACAGCAGTTACATTATCACGTTCAATAAAAAATTGCCATCATCATGTTATGCAATCCGACTAGTAAGTCATAATTTAGGACATTCAACGGCAAGATCTGTGTATTTCGCCCTCATCGAAGCAAAGTTAAGATATGGAGTAGCATTCTGGGGTTTTGCTTCCCAGCAACTTCTGAATTCTGTATTTGTTCTTCAAAAGCGAGCTTGGAGATATTTATGTAAGTTAAAGCCAAGGGACCATTGTAGACCATATTTTATTCAAGAAAAGGTATTAACTTTGACTTGCTTTTTCATAATGGGAACAGTGTCCCTAATCCATAAAAAATATGGTAATTAGCCAGTCAAAACGATAATAGAACTCGCAATTCCGATAAGGTGAGATTGCCTAGACCAACAAGTACTCTCACAAAGAACTCATTAAT
Source organism: Pissodes strobi (assembly GCA_016904865.1). Lineage (NCBI taxonomy): Eukaryota > Metazoa > Arthropoda > Insecta > Coleoptera > Curculionidae > Pissodes > Pissodes strobi. The sequence goes on from JAEQML010076095.1 coordinate 10,000, forward strand.
TTACGGGAGCATTAAGATTTACAATCACTTGCCTAGGGAATGCAGAAGTATTGAAGGTAGCAAGCAATTTCACATGCTGTAAAGGTGTTCTTACAGGGCAAAGCATTTGACTATTTTGACCATGCTTTTAATTAATGTTATTTTTTTTTGTTTTACTCTTAGTTTTAAATTTTAAATGGTTTCCTCTGTTGTTGACATGAGGCTGTTCTTTGTGTATTGAATTCCGTTTTTGTATACCTTGTGTTCTTGGTGTACCTGGACTTACGAGTTTTTGCTCAAGTTTTTATTTGTCAATTTATTTATTTGTAAAATATCTTTGAATTCCATTTTGTATTCTTTGATATTAGCATATAAGTTGATAATAATACCATAATATAGTGAAGTAAGGAAACCAATAATTAATTAGTAAACACGTCATGTTTGAAAGTTTGGTTTTCTTTATGCTACGGCTTTGTTAATAAGATTTTTTTTTCTTTAAACAATAAAGCACATATTCATTTCTTCTTTAAACAATAAAGCATATATTCATTCATGAATTTTATATTTAATGTTTATGTGGAGTCTATGTGTAAATGTCATTTAGTGGCTTTAACCAATAATTTTAACTGTTTGACTTTGTGTACTTAAAACTATTTTGTTGTATGGATTGTATTATTTTTTAAATTATAAATGTGGTAGGTTTTAAGGGCAATCTTAATTTTAAGTCATTTCCTTAATTTTATAATATTTTCTTTTACGCTTTGTTAACAACAATACCACTTGTTAAACAATAAAGCATACTTTGACTTTGACTTGACTATCTGTTTTTCTAGTTCCTAGATAAATTTTCGCTACCAATGAATGATTATGAGGACGCCCCTCCGCAAGCAAAACTCCAAATAGACTGTTTTTTTAAAGAGACGAAATAATTTAATAAATAAAGGGTATATTACAAGAGGTCCAGCGGTAGATTTCTATCAAATAATTTTGCTAGAGACGTTAGAGCGTATAGGATGGTTCAGGGGTGACCCATAGCATTTACACTTTTTAGCTATTCTTTTGAATATTTTACAGTTACAGTTATTGAAATTCATGTTGAGTCAAATGAAAAATATTTATATATTTGTAACACTAAGTTTCCATCAAACAAGACTGCAAGAGATAATAATAGATTTACCTAAATCGTCTGTGGTTTGCTTAATCTAAATTCTTTTTTCCGATGTTTTCTCTCTTAAGGCATGCTGATTTCTTTACCATCATGCCCATTGTGAGGTCCGCAGATTGCAGTTATTTGAAAAGTTTCAATCGCACTTAGGATGTCCTCTGAAGCTAATCTAGGTGCATTAACAACTATGATAAGTGGACGCAGCTCTCGAAATAAATAGGTTTAGGTTCACGTTGAACCATGACCGAAAGGTGCACACGCACACGCTGACCTCTCATTTTTAATAAGGGTAATAAAAATAATGAATTTACAAGCGTTCTGATGAATAGCTAGTAATCAAATATAAGTACCTCTGGTTATTAAAGTCCACTCTTTGAAATCAATGAGGGTAAATTTTTTCTGTCAAGACTACTTTTAATGGTGTTATATGTCTTAATCAATTACATTCTACTGCAGTTTAACGTCACTATTAAGAGACCCCTATTCTCTAAATCTAATTGAAAGAAGTACCTAATTATATTTAAGTTGTCATCTGATAACCAATAAACTGAGAACGCCACTGAGTAGATATTTCGTGTTTCATTTCGAAAGACATGCGGCTCTATTGTGTTTGTTGCACTCGAAATGACGATTTAAAAGTAATACCGACTTGAAAATTAATTTGAACTCGAAACTGAAAGCGTTATGCACTCCCGTCGGTTCAGTATATTGTATAAAACAGTTTTTAATGCGAATTGGCGACGGTTAAAGCTGCCTATTCAGTGTAAAGAGGTAGCAAATATTAAATGTTAAATTAAAGCCCGAATTTAACGTTTATAGTGAATGAAAGTGGAAATTTACTTTCATCTCAACTTGCTCCTTTTAATGCTTGCATTATTTATGAAAAGTTGGTTTCAACTCTATAGATTTCCAATTAAATTTCACAAAGTGTCTTACATCTTACCTCTATCAAGCAAATTTATTGAGTGCAGATCGTCTTTGCGAGTTCTACAGCCGTCCCGAATGAGCCTATTTGATGCCTTTAGAATTCTGTAAATTGTATGTACTTGGATCTTCCTAAAAACATGTTTAGCCTCTCGTCTGATGTGATATAGGGCCGGGTCAATAGCCCGAATAGCTACTTCTAGATTCTTTTGTGAGAGGATATGGTCTGCCTCTTAAATCATCCAGTTTCGGCTATTCATTTTCCTTTCTCAACCATATTATAGTTGCCTGGTAAGGAAGAATTTCATATATAAAAAACACATCTTCACATATTTCTCGAAATGTAAGATTGCTTTGATAGAAATTAACACTTTCATAAAGCTCTAAGACGCAATCAATTTCAGAAGGTGACCATACTCTTGCAAGAACTTTTCGAGATAGAAAGCCCTGTAACCATCTCGCCACTAATATTAGTAGACTGTATTTGGGGACGCCACGCCTTGGTTGACGTGCAAGTTATGTAGCTCAGATTAGAAATCGATCTACGTCAGGTGAGAAGATATGATAAACAAGAACAATGCCTATTGGTCAAGGCCTTAACGAATTTACAATTTACTCGATTATGGTAATGCGCATGTCTTTCGGTTCAGGTATACTTGGAATTGGTTCTAAAAGCCGTCTTGGTCACCGTTTATTATAAAGTTTACTACAGAAATTCTATTGTGTTTTATTTATGGTTAGTTTTTGCTATTTAGTTTAGGTAGGTATGTGAACGTGGCAGATTAGTTTAACTTAACTTCACTCAGAGTTTACACTGCACTTTAACTAGCTTCTACTTTGAAATTATATTTCTTTGACAAATTTATCGTAGATTATACTTTACTACCCCAAGTCCACGCACATAAGTGCTGTGAAGCTCAATTGCAGGCTGTAGGTTAGGGCCCCGAACACTACGCACATGTGTGCTGTAGCTAACTAGTTGAACATGATTGGGTGAGAAGCAAAGTCTGTCGAATTGATGGTTCACTAAAGTATTTATATAATAAAACCTACTGGCTGTTGCACATTTAAGGTTCATAATTCCTTGCGTCGATCGCTCGCGTTGTTTATAATTAATCTTGAATATTTAAATAATATTTTCAGTTCAAGTTCAAACTTAGAACAGGATCAGGCTGATATTTACTTAGTGCGTTTAGACGGGTCATCAAGGATATGGAGTATAATCGGAGATACAAAACTAGATGAGGTGCTCTAAAAATAGGGAGAGCCACAATAGCTCTTACAGGTCGCAGTGGTGGACGGGCCGCTCTGGAAAATTCCTAAAAAATCTAATCTAATTTAGTCATATTGCACCAAGGTTAGGAATTTCTCGCAGTTGTAAATATCTGTAGATTGCTCCATCTACACTGAATTTTCTGTTATGTCCCAGGACTTCGATGATGGAAATATGGACATG
>JAEQML010076096.1:0-13523 GCA_016904865.1 Pissodes strobi
TCTAGACTTGTTTTTATACACTATGCACAGTGAGGGGGCGACACTAACGCACGGAATTCTGCATAAATATTTTTAATACCTTTGCCATTTATCTGGCTTTGCTCTGTATACAACCGTTGCAGCGCACTGTTATGAAGATTTGTCATTCCGTCACGAAATGCGGTTATAGTCGCAGAAAAAGCGATTTGCAAGGTAAATTAATGTTTCTTTATTTTCATTGCCTGTAAAATGAATGACGGCTATTAATCTGAGTGATATATTGTATGCATTTAAAAATGTGCTAAATATATTTCAAAATATCACATTCTTTCTTTGCATGCAAACCGACTGGTGCCTCATTATATTCAATTTATTGAATTTTATTAGAAACAGTGAATAAATTTAGATGCTTTGAATTTACCTTGTATTTTGTGTCAATAATGTACCTTTGTTCATAGTTTTTTCACTTCAATAATCTCGAGTTAATACATTTTATATAATGTATATATTGTGTGAATATAATGAATCCTAATTCCAAAACTTTTATATCTCGTTCTTAACGTAAAGGGTGTCTATTATAGACCAGATTCCTAAACGGTTCTTGCCCTTTTTGTTGGGTTTTGGGTTATAAGGGATGTTTTTTATTGTTTGGTTTCTCTGTTTAATTAGCTAGTCTTAAAAAATTTCCTAGAAAAAATGGGGTTCATCAAAGCTTTTAAGTCTAAACTATGTAAATAATCTCGCTACAGGTCATTTTATAATAATTATCCTAACCTTATATTAATCAATACTACTTAATAAACGTTAATTGCAGCCGTATACCAACATAAATGCCATATTGTTTCGGTTTTCGTTGATTTTTCTCGATGAAATTTTCATTTCCTTAATTAATTTTCTTTGCGTAATTTCATATCGGGAGCTTTGCGCATATCGAAGACGCAATAGTGGCACTATCTAACCAACTACTGCTTGCTGGAAAATTCTACTGAAACTACTACCTTAAAAGCTTATGGATAAATTAATATTTTTATTACTCTATCGATGCACGTGACAGATACGTTCAGTATCAGCGAGCCTAGATTTTATATCCTTATACTTATGGTGAACTCGACTAAAGCTCTATATTTATTTATTGGTAAATAGTTTTCATTTTCTATCTCTAATGAGAAATTAGGCCCAATTTCTATATTTCTTCATTTGGTATTAGTTTTCTATAAAATTGGATATTTTTGTGCGAGTTGTATTCTAACGATCTGAAAATAAGTATATGTTCAACTACTAATTAAAGCTAAATTTTAATTTAAGTAATTTTACCCTTTTAATTTTAAATTAATTTTCAATCACCATACTGTCGAGAACTAGTTAAAACATTCTTGAAATGCTGTTTAATATAAATTAAATTTTCAAATAAGGCACAAGCAGAAATGATATTATCATATATTGTCATAGTACATAGTATAGTAATACTTCTCTCACTAATTACTGAAAAAACAGCAATTTTCATTCTTATCACGTTGTACTAATTTGACATCGTTTTTGGAGAATATCAAAATATTTCATTGTGCTCCGGAAAGGGAAAATAGGGTCACACATGTGCTTGCCTCACTTAAATGTTAATGTTTTATAATAAGTGGGTTAGAGGATCTTGAATCCCAATTTTACTTCGAGGATCCGTTTATCAATAACGTACCCTTGTATACAATTTTTGCACTTAAATATGATATTATCATGGTGTTACATGTCAATTTAGTATGAAAACATGTAACAGATAGATGTCAAATAAAGTCAGTTATTTGACCTTTAATCCTACATCTATTATGCTAGTCCGTCAAGCTAAATATAATACTACTTATCCGTTTAAATACTTGCAAGATTGTCGTATGATGACCCTAGCCTTTTATCGAGCTGTTCCAGGGAAAATTGAGAGTTCTGTAGTCATATATGTAACTTGATTTTCTCGGACACTTTGATCGAATCGATTGGGCTTTATGAAAATTTTCACTGGCTTGGCACATAATCAATCAATAAATCGTACTGTATTCTGGCCATCTTTCGAGGGGAAAGTTATAACAGTGCGTTTCAAAACATTTAATAATTCTCTTACCTTCCGAATAATCACCTTCTCGATGATAATATACATTAGAACAGTCTCATGGATGTCCGAAATATTGGTTTCGGAGTTAGTAAGTTATTTTCCTGATTTTGTGACAATATTTAATAGGAAAAGTTAAAAATTCAGTCAATGTTTATTTCTGATATGATAGCTTTCAGATGAGATAAGACAACTGGCTTGCACAATAATTGTTGGTTGCCTATTATTAAAGGGTACCTTTGGAATGTTGCAAAGTGTACATGTTTCTCTAGCGATCCTCGTGGGATTTTGATGCGTTTGCGTACCAAGCCACAAGAAATAACATAATTTATTGATACCCTACCAGTTTGATGTTAAACGATTTTACTGAGCTTTCGCTTGATGATTTAGTGGTTGAGTTATGTTCCCTAAATTTGGCAACACTGCCCGGTTATTTCATAGCTGGTTCCAACAGAGACGCAGGCTCTTGGCTAAAGGTGCGTTTAGGCCTGCATTATTGCGCCGCGTGCTCATACTTTTAGCGTTTCTGATGTCAGGAGTTTAAAATGGCCGCGGACCGGAATGAAGTGGTTTCTGTTTGATAGGTCATTTCGAAAAATGGTTTTATCACCGGTTTTCTTTATCCTGTCAGCAATACTTGATATCATACAGCCTTAGGTATGTTTTATTGCGTATTGAAGATGTTATTAAATTTGGTGGCAACCATCTTGTTGTATTTTACGTGTTGTCATAGGACAATGTAAAGCTGGCCTATTGGTCGAATTTTTTTTCTAACCCTTAACATTGAGCTTGGGGTTCGAGGTGGACGATCTTGACTTGACCTCGTTCTCTTTCTTGGCAAACCCTCCAAAGAGAAGGTAGTGTGTAAGCCCCTTAAGCGGATAATCTTATTTCGGGCTAGAGAAGTTGGCATAGTTACCAGTTTGGTGTAGTAAATTAATTGACTGTGGATTGGTTGGATTCTGTCTGAAGTCAAGACTTTTTTTGGTAACTGGCCACGTACAGAGGATTCCGGAACAAAAAGACGCCGTTTCCTTCCTCAAGGAGTGCCTGTAGGAGAGAGCCTTGCTTCCATTCGTCATCACCACCAAAAACCCTAGGTACCTAGGGTTTTTATTTGGAACGAGATTAAGTAGATACCCAAATAGATACACGTCCGTCCGGTTGATTGTGTTTTTGGTACCGACTGCAGCCACAGAGCTGGGTACTTAGATTGCCAGTGCGGTTTATCGGACCCAAGGCGCCTAGCAGCAGCCTACGTGCAGATGGCCAGAGGTGATATCGGCGGAGACCAGATAAGATAAGTGTGTAGGTTAAGACATATTTGGTGTGCTTCTATGTACACAAAACGCTTGTGATCTTCTACAAAATGTTATTAGCGTTGTATTAGATTGCGTGTTTATTTCTTTCCACTTTGTATTGATATAGATATTTTTGGAACTGTTTAGGTGTTAGCATAGCTTACCAGGGCTAATTTAAAAAAGTATACCTCTGGTAGGTATACTATTTACTAGTGTGGTTCAATTAATGCTCATAGTTTTTTATTTTCTTTCCTTATTTTTACAATTTAATATATATCGTGGCGGATGATCAACATTATCGTTCTGACTGATGAACTATCTGTTTATAATAATTTTACATAATGGTAATTCATAACTGATCCGTTAAGATTTATTTATATACAACTGCAACACGTATACCATGGTAGATGCGCACAAGGTTTAGTAGCAATAGGTATTACGCTGATAACTCTTAATTACTAGTTGAGGTGACTATAGATACCTAATGCATATTGTGTTTATCATTAATTTATTGAAATTGATTTTGGATCTTTCGTAATCATTTGTTATGTTATATTCTTACAGTTCAATATTTGTTAGTATATATCAGGTTATTATTTGTTTCCAATCAAGCTTTTTTACATCTCTCTCATGTGAAGGGACTATTCGAATACAAATAATCAAAGTATTCGATTCTGGCTTGCATTCGAATGCATTCGATTCTCAACGAATAATTCGAATACCAGAAATGTTTGAATGCGCTAACAACGAATTAATCGTCCCTCGAATGCTGGTTGAATCGAAATGAAATATGAATCGGCACAATTTGCGTCAAATGCGATTATAATATAACTTCGATTATGCTGGTCTGCCGTCTGAGCAATACAAATAATAGCGGGCTTTGTTTTGTATTATGGTGAACAATAATTTGAAACGCTATACTATAAAAAGTATAAAATAGAGTAGTTTAATTACTGTGGTAGTTTTTTAATTGTTGAATATATTTCTTCTGTAGTAATCAAATTATTAATTTTAAATGCGGTAGTCGGCAGGTATGACATACATATTTTTCCAATATGCAGAAGATAAGGAGTTTTGGCAATTCAAATTTAAATTATTAAAAAGTGGTGGTTTTAGTGAATCTTTAATAAACTTTTACATAATATCAAAACAAAACAACTTTTAGCCAATATTTCATTTTTTAATTGTGAATGCTTTCGCTAATCTTTGTAAAAGATTTTGCTCTTATGCTTAAATGTATCAAGAATGAAGACTTCAAGATCAAACAATCCAGAATCTGACAATTTGTAAATTTGAATTCGAGAACGAGACTTCGAAGTCACTCGAAATTTAGAGAGGTTGAATCACTATTTAAAACATTTGGGATATCGGGGCTAATCCAAATAATTCGATTCTTTGTATTCGATTAATCGTTCGATTCTCAAAATTATTCGAATGCAAGATATTCGATTCTAAAAGTCATCCGATTTTCCCTTCACTAGTCAAGCCTAACGAGCACCCAATGAACTTAAAACTGCACAAACGTACCGTCTTTTATTTGCTCTGAAATACCTCAACCAAATAAGTGTAGTTTATAGTCATTTGATTTTGAACCGCCCTTAAGGATTCTCAAGATTAAGGATCTTCTAGTTTGGATCTGCTGATTTAGTTATTTCAAACTTGTGGTACCCTGGTCAAAAGTAAATAATTGACTGCGCTGGCCGCACCCTTAAGGGTAGGTAACATTTTATTTATTTTATATTGCTAACTCATTTAAAAGGATTTTACGCGCAACAATAGTACATAGTATAGTAATACTTCTCTCATTAATTACTGTAAAAATCTACTATTTTCATTCTCCTCACGTTGTAGTAATTTGGCCATCTTTTTTAACAATATCAAAAGATTTCCTTGTGCTCCGGAATGGGAAAAGAGGGTCACACGTGTGCTTGGCTTATTTAAGAGTAAATGTTTGATATCAAGTGGGTTACAGGATCTTGAACCCCAATTTTGTCTCGAGGATACGCTTCTCAATAACGTACCCTTATTCATAATAGTTATTGCACTTGAATAGTCTCGGGTTAATAAATTTTATATTTCGTACATCTTGCGTGAATATAGTGGAGCCTAATTCCAATACTTTCATATTTCGTTCTTGAGGCAAGGCCGTCTCTCATTGACCAGATTCCTAAACGGTCTGTTGTCGTCCTTTTTGATTTGTCTTGGATTTCAGGGAATATTTCTTTTTATTATTTGGTTTCCCTATTTAATTGCCTAGTTTTTTTCACTTTCCTTTAAAAAAACTAGAGCTTTTATAAGTATAAAACGGGGTTGAAAACAACTATGTAAATAAGCTCGCTGTAAATAAGCTCGCTAGAGCTCATTTAGAAACAATTAACCCGTCTTACATCGCATAGGAGTGACATCCGAATAGGGCTGCAATCCTGCCCACCTAGCAGAGCTTATATTCATTATTACTGTCTAATATAAGTTAATTGCGACCATATACCATAATAAAAGCCATATTATTTCGGTTTTTGATGATTTTTCTTAGTGTAACCTTAATTTTCTTGGGACATTTTATTTTGAGAATTGATTGTTATCCGGACTTGACATTGCTTTGTGCGTATCGCAGAAGCGGATTTTTGTGACACTATTCAACTTAGTCCGATCAGTAATATTATCGGTCCATGATTTACAAATATTTGCTTTTGAGACTGCTTGATGTGTATATGGCGTACCTATTGGTGTAACAGTTAAATGAAGGAAGTCGTAAAAAAATATTGGGTTTGGAAGTAGAACGACATCATGCTTGTAGGAATGAGTTGTTGGTGGAGTATAGTGTTTCTGTCAAATGTGCCTATCATGAATTACGTGAAGCCTGGCATTTGTATGAGATGTAACATGTGGCTTGTAGGGGTTGGTATGTTTAAATTTTGGAAGCAATATCCGGGGAGAATTCTAACACGGGCACTCTTCAAAAGTCGGCCATCGCGATTTGCAGTGCGGTTATGTAGAATACTTTTTCTTGTGAAATACCCCGTAGGAAGGAAGTATCTTTTTTATTACCTTTAGTGTGTAATTTATTTGACACCTGGACTCGCTACGTAATTGGGATTTTTATTGTTTCTTTTTATCTCAAGTGAGTAACACTGGCTTTTTTTTATTAGTTTCGCCATTTTGTGGACGGTTTCTAATTGCTTTCTAATTTTATTTGCATGAGTTCTGTCTCGGGGGCATCAGCAAATTAAAAAAAAAAACCGTAAATTTTTTTTTTGGTACGCCAAGAGTTCTTTTTCAACCGAGAAGAGTCCTTCTGTTCTGTGTATGCATTGCTCGAATACGTTTGCTTCTGTGAGTTACCTGGAGCGCGACCCATGAGTTAGTCGATCAGTTTCTTTTAATCTAAACATAAACAAAACAAATAAAACTAAAAGATAAAGAGCCTGGCAGTATTATTTTTTCTGTCGATATCAATTTATTGCAATTTTATAAATGTTACAGTTCAGATACTTTGGGATGAATTCGAAAATGATGAGAACACAGATGTTAAAATTTCTTATGGCACTAGGCATTGCTTCTCAATTAAAATTTCGAAAATAATGCCGAAAAACTAGGCTAGTATTTCCACATTAGGAATAGGAAATTAATCTACTTATTGCACTGGGTAATAACGACTTACTTAAGCCGCCTTGCGTTCGCTTCCTTCGTACTGTTTTAGTTTGCACAAGCAATATCTGGATTAAGAAATAGTGGAATAAAGTAATTGTGCGCTGGCAGATAATTTAAGATTTATTCAGCCACTTAAATGTCTTTAGTGTAACAATGTGGCATAGGAAAGCAAGGCAGACAAGAAATTTAAGTGCCTGCAAATAATTTACACCGCTTGCTGTGGCTAAAGCAACGACCCTGTTGGTATAAAATTACTTTAATTTATTTAGTTTCCTTTGTCAGTAAATCATCGTGCTTTTTGTAAAGAATAATTTAATAACTTCGACTACCAACATGTCCATTAATTTTGTGAACCAAAGAATGAGTAATGCCAGAATTTTAGCATGCATTACGGTCATAACTGGATAAAAGTTGAAAGTAACAGATTATCAGAACGGGTCTTTTTTCAAGAAGAGGTGGTTCAGGGTCTGATGGTTTTTGAGACTAAACTCTTTTCCTGCTTATCAAGCAGGAAAATAGTTTCAGAGCTTCTATATTATTTTTCTAAAAATTACATGAGATTAGTTTCCTGATGCAGTGGTGGAGATGGCAGCTTAACATCTGTGATTTCACTTCTTGTATTATATATAGTACGTCTCGGTACTTGAGTTAAATTTCTCCCATTTCATTTTGAAAAAAAAACATGCCATAGTAACAATATAGAATAAACATTCTTTCAAGCGTTTCTATTTCATCGCCGCATTTATACGACAGTTACTAAAAGCGCGCTGAGCCCCAGTGCCGTATATATACGTTCTAGGTTATTTAGTCTTTTAGACCCGTACCCATCTATATACGGCGATATTAAATTGAGCCCCTTTAACAGACTCACTGCCGCATAAATGCGGTAATACGGCAGTCTAAATAGGACGACAGGTCATATAGGCCTACAGCCGTATATATGCGTCACCATTAATTTCCCGAAAGGTTGACAGGCCGATGTTTTCCGAGCGTGGTTCCTGCTAAGAATGTTCGGTAATGTACAGTTTGCAGTCAAAGTAAAGTCCATGCAAAATGTAGTGTTGGTCTCTATGTACAGCCATGCTTTGAAGTGTTTATTATTAAACAAAGTTATTTAGGCTTTTTGTCATTTTTCCATACCTGACGCATATATTCGTCAGTGGGACTGGTGGCTTGCAAACACCCGGGCATAGTTATTTAGGTCTGGAATCGATGGGGTTAAGCTTTAACTTAAAACAAAATACAGAAAAAATCTGTTTAAAATCAAGTCCAGTTTATTGTTTTAACAGATTTACTACTTCTCTGACAACTCTTCATCACGTATTTAACTGGGCAGGCAACGAAATGCAAATCGTCAAATAACACCCGGAACTATTTCGCATGATGGAAATGCATCGAAAGCAGATGCGGTCCGGTTGGCCATTTGACAGTTGGAGAAATTGCACACTGGTCCTGTCTGTTCCGAGGGAAACGTTTCACGAAGCAGTTGTTTAAGTGACCGAGCTAATTTTCGATTCAGCGCGAAAAGGGAATCGCCGAATTCCTTATTCAAATAAGGAGGAATTTCGTTATTTGCTTTCAATAGTATAAGCACTATTGTAGTGGGATTTAAGTAATATAAAAACAGGTAGTATTATTGGGTGTTAGAAATCTAGACAAAGTACTTTGATAGCTATTAGCTTAAGTAAGATTAAAGATGGCCCCAATCGACCTATTACGCCATTTTGATAAAAAAAAGAAACATATGCGGTGCAGTCGGGTAATTGTAACAGTCGTATAGATATGACACATTATTTTGTTCCGCGGCGTATACGACCGGCTGTTCATAATATCCATCTTAGCCCTATGGAGAGTATTTCTCAAGGCAATTTCACTGGGAGAGAGGCAATAACAGTATTTTTACCAATTTTTTTTCGGCAATTTATAAATAAGCTTGATCTTAGGTACTACTATTTATTTGAAATATAGGGGCTTTACAACAAACTACGTATATCAAATTTCAAGTATATTTATCCAGTCTACTATTTGATATCTTATTATGCGTATATAATGGAATCATATTTTCCACGACGAACAAGTTATGGAGCTGATACCCCAGTAACGAGAGGACTTTTATTCATATTTAGGACTTTTTAGGACAATTATGCATCATCAGTTATTATAATATGAATTTCAACAAATCTTTATAAGAGACGGTGGACTTCCTGATGAGTAATAACATAACCTGTTTTCCCGGCTTTTGACCAATTCTAAAATCATTTTTACCAACGGCGAAAGTCTCAGAATCGGACATCCACTCCTACTTCTATTTTATCATGTCTGTTCAAAAATGTTCAGTTATTCTGAACAACCTCCGTCATTCGAAATTGTATTATTTTTTATATCATCGCTACAAAAACTCACATACTCCCCGATTTAACTGTTAATCTCACTGAGATGATACATTGGTTCAAGTGCCGGATTCGAAATTATTCCTTATAGTAGCTGCATCATTCTATTAAGTAAGAAATGTGTATCATATCACGATATGTTATGACAATAGTGAACATTTTATAAGTTATTGTACGTCTAGAGGATAATGCATAAGATTCTCTTTTACAAAGTTGCAGTTTGGCTCTAAAGGTTTATTTATAAGACAATTCTAAATGTGCATAAGGTAAAGACTTGCATCTTTTTGATGCACATTGACATCTAGTATTTTTCACCTAAAAATAATAAATATACTAATATTTTAGATCATGAATTTTTAGTTATCCTAACTGTATGAATTTCTAGTTTATGTTAGTTATGCACCATTATTGCGTTTCGTCCCGGGTCTACCCGTCAGTAAGGCGTAGGTTAGGTAGACCCTGCCTTATACGCCGGGGTACAGCTTGTTCATATTTGGAACTATTATTTGAAGCGAGAAGGCATCGTGAGTCTGCGATGAGATGTTGGCTGATTATTGGTTGGTGCTGCCACCTGTGAATCGGTGAATGAAGTCCGCCACAATCAAAGCCTATGTGATCTTGACTGAATTCCGTCTTAATAAGAAGCTTCTTAATTCAAACTTGAATATTAGAAATGAAGAGTGCTTTTACTGAGTGATAGCGTATATAATAAAACAGTAATAGGTCACATGTTATCGTCGTTCTGTTCAAGCTAAAAATATTAGTTTGTCTCCACAGTCAAAAAATGGGAATGTTTTAAGAATATTCGTAGCAGCATAACCAATTCTACAATCATCTTTACCAACTCAGAATCGGGCATCCACTTTTACTTCTATTTTATCATGCTTTTTCAAAAATATTCAATTATTCTGAAGAACCTCGGTCATTTGCATTTTTATTATTCCCTTTATCATTGCTACAAAAACTCGCGCACACTTTCGTAGTTCAAGTACCGAGTAGGTATAATGCATAAGTTCTAGATAAAAAAAAGATCACTAGTCCCCCAGCAAAACAGGCAGCAAAAGCAGCACAACAGACAGCAAAGCAAAACTGACTGCAAAAACAGTAAAACAGGCAGCAAAAACAGCAAAAAATACCGCAAAAACAGCCAAACAAATCAGGGATAAAGTTTTGCTATCTGTTTTGCTGTTTTTGCTGCCTGTTTTACTGTGTTTCGTCACTTCAGAGCAAAACTAGCCTAACTCCAAAATTCAAATTTTTTTATTTTTAATGGCTTAGGATAGTTTGTTTAAACCATCACGCAGAATTAGTCTATATACTGCCTAGATTACTATAGGTATAAGTAATATAGGTAGGACATAGACTACTCCTGCATCAAAACCATGATGGTTTAAACTATCTTAAGCCATTACAAACCAAAAATATCGAATTTTGCAGTTTGGCTAGTTCTGCTCTGAAGCGACGAAAAACAGTAAAACAGACAGAAAAAAACAGCAAAAACGGCAAAACACAGAAAAACATAAATCCTGATTTTTTGCTGTTTTTACGGTCTGTTTAGCTGTCTGTTTTGCTGTTTGTGCAGTCTGTTTTGCTGCTTTGCTGTCTGTTTTGTTGGGGGACTATTTTTTTTTATCTAGAATCTGTGCTTTATACTTACTATGCCAGATTAGGAATTATTGCTTGCTAATAATTACCTTATTTTATTAAAAAAGAAATGTGTATCATATCACAATATATTATGAAGTAATAATAAAGGGGGCCCATAAGATTTATTCGTACTTTTGCTGAACAATGTGAAGAGAACCATCCCAAAAAAATATAATTTATGTGTATCCAAATAATTTACGTCGTGGCAAACACGGCCAGCTTTTTTTGCCAAAAACTATTTAAAACTATTTGGTTTTATTCTAACGTCCGTCTCCATAGCCAAAAAACGGAAATGTTTTAAGAATATTCGTAGCAGTTATGGCCGATTTTAAAATCATCTTTACCAACGGTGGTGCTCTTAGAATCGGACATCCACTCCTACTTCCATTTTTATCATGCCTGTTCAATAATATTCAGTTACTCTGAAGAATCTCGGTCATTGACAATTTTATTATTCCCTTTACCATCGCTACAACAGCTCGCGCACTTTTCCAGTAAAAAATTAATCTCACTGAAATGATACATTTGTTCAAGTGCCGGATTAAAAATGATTGCTTATAGTAACTACCTCATTCTACATATTATGATTCAAATACTAATATCTTCGGCGTAGTATTAAAGAACAATGGTAACTTTAGCCGACTGTGTAGATTACGGCTAAATGCCTGACTGTCCGTCCGGTCCGTGACAGAGTCGGAAAGCAAACACACAGTGATCCTGCTCTCCCGGAGCGGAAGCAGCGGCCGTTTCCGGGAATAAGGTCGAATTTATGGGATGTCTCTAATGCTGCGGTCCTGAATCATGTTACCGGCCATTGTTTAACGTATTGGACGAAATTGGGGCAGCGGTCTTTCAAAACACCTACTCAAAAGTTTTAGAACTAGAATCCGCTTTTAAGAATTCCATAAATATCATGAGCGTTTCCTGATAAATATTTAAGACCTGTGGCTACAGAGTGGATTAAGCTTTTTTTATGTTGTATTGAAAAAATAATTGCTACAACATTCATGGTATAATGGGACACAATACTAGGCAGCTTGAAAAGAAAAATGCGTCTTGTATTCGTTTTATTGTGACGTAGTGATTAATATCATTCGTTCTTCC
The DNA here is from genome assembly GCA_016904865.1 of Pissodes strobi. Classification (NCBI taxonomy): domain Eukaryota; kingdom Metazoa; phylum Arthropoda; class Insecta; order Coleoptera; family Curculionidae; genus Pissodes; species Pissodes strobi. Next base: position 12,165 of record JAEQML010076096.1, read on the forward strand.
AATTTTTCCCACACACGCTCTCTTCTAATGTATGCACTATTATATTACGAAAATGCTCAGAGCTTTGGCGCGCAAACTTTAAATTTAATCAATTGAGTTTGTCATAACTTTGTATATTTTGAGTTTATGTACTTTAATCAGCATAAGATTAAGAGCTCCGAGATGCTATTATAATAAACACCAAGATTACCGACTATAGCCACACATGTCGAGTCCTAACGTGCGCTTTCAATGTTCTAATAAGTGTTTACAGCCAAAGTTTGCTAAATAAATCGGTTAAACTTAGTGTGGCTAGTTTGGATCGGGTTAAAAGATTTAGGCATTTGCATCTGATTTTAATATAAGCATTATCAATTTTCTGCAAAAAAACACCAATGTGTGCAGAGAACCACTTCTGTAAGGTAATTAAATAAAGCTTTTGTTGAAATGTATAATTTTTCAATTTGGGCATTTTTTAAGGAAATTTGTTTAAAAGGTAAACGCATCTTCATTGTGTATAATCTTTAGGAATGAGGTATGACTAAGATGAAGAGTTTTAAAGATCTTAATCTGTAGTTGTCAGAAAAGAGCGCGCCGAGAAGAGAAATTGTGCTAGAAAATATTCCTGATGTAAAATGTTTGTATACAGGTTTTCTATGATTTATTGCGTGTTTGTTTTGTATGAAGTCAAGACCATAGTTAAAGCTACTGAAATATCAATGTAATAGGATGTAGACACAATTCAGTAAATTGACTAATTTTCCTTACTTTAGATTTAGAATATTTTGTTTTATTTTATGTAGATTTTATTACTTAGAATGCATTAGATTTTGTCATAAATAAATTATTTGTATCTGCTTCTATACCCCAATTAATTTATTAGAAAATTATTACCTATACTTTAATGAGAGTCATTAAGATACAGATATTTCGTTAATATACAAGTGTAAAAACAATAATAGTGTGAACTACTAAAATATATGAACTACTAAACAACTATCACCCTGTTCAAAGTTTGAACTTAAATTTGAAAAAGTTACGTAATCAGTTATACACAATGATAATGAGCCTTAACATAACGGTCAGCAAATTTTCTAATAATTTTTTTCAAGCAGACTTTGTCTCATGCCAAATCCGTTCATTCAATCCCTATAGGTATTAACTTGCGGAGAGCCTTCTGGATGTGTTAATTCTCTAACCCGAACCTCAGGCAGACAGCCAAATCCAATCCTGGAAATGCAATCTAAGGTTTAAGTGCCCCAAACCTAAATTTTTGCCCCAGTGCTTATATGCAGTCCCCTGAAGTAACAAAGTCAAAGCTAAAAACCTTTCGAAGTTCTGACTTAAAATAATCACACAGTTAAAGTTAATGTCAAGTGG
>JAEQML010076097.1:0-13523 GCA_016904865.1 Pissodes strobi
ATTAATATTATTTGAATACAAATAATTCGGTTATCAAAATAATTCGGCTATGCCCATCACTAGCTCTTAGGTATGAACAATAATGTGTGTGGTTTTATTATCGGTTACCAATTTATTCCGTTTTAATTACCAAATAATTAGGTCTGTTCTTAGAATGATAGATCTGTCACCAATTTGTTATCAGCAAACTATTTCAAAATATAAATTATGTATATAACATGTATGATTATATTTTTGAAACTGCATAAGCAGTACCTAAATAGGAAGCTATAGGTATTCACTCTACCTAAAATTTAAAAGCTCACTAAACTATTTTCATATTGTGATGAATTTTCAATTTTTATTTTGCCTTGCAACGTTTCAAATCAGCGGTATGCACTTTCGTCCAGTTTTCTTCGCCGCCATCAGTAAACACACAACACTCAAAATGGTAAAGTGCGTTTTTCTCTTCGCAACCGCACAACCAAGAAGTTTTATCATAAACATTTTTATCAAATTTGCGTGTGAAACTTGGCCTACTTCTACATTGCTTGTGCACTTCCACTATATCGGACATCCATTATTTTTTATATCAACCTTCCCCTCTAAAGTTAAAAGTTACTTAGAAATTAAGTACCCAAAAACTCACGTTTCTCTCAACTATAATTAAATATTATTTTACTATTTTAAGTTGGGGTTTTTCGTTGTAAATCATAGAGGTGAATTCACTGGCGTAACATTACAACTAAAAATGTTAAACCTACTCTCTAAATGAGTGTTACGCCACTAATCAAAGGAAATAGTTAGGTAGGCCCCATCTGCATTTACTTGCCTTGGAGACAGACAAAGAAGCAATAGCAGCTTTCTCTTTCTCTGATGATTTATTAACATTCAGTTGCTCGTCTCTTTGGTTGTCTCTAATTGTAATTCGTAATAAGGGTCTAATTTTGAGAACTCAAACATTATTCCCAATTTAAAACAGATTCATTGGCCATAAGTTACGATGATTAAAACCATATAGTTAAGTAAATCTGAGATTAAAAAAAGTCATATTTATGGTGATTTCCTGAGGATGGTTTTCTGGAATACCTGTATTGGAGTTACAAAAATTAACATTAATAAGAATGTTCAAAGCATCAAAAGTGCTCTCGAGAGGGAGCTACCATAGGTCATAATTATTCTGGTCTAAATTGTTCCATTAGTTAATTATCTTTGTAAGAGGTGATCAGATAAACATTTTATCTTTCTTTTCTGTCACTTGATAATTTTTCTTAGTTCATAACTAAATGCTGCATGATAAAAGCGCAAATAAACTGCTCACATAAAGTTTTGTTTCTACAGGAATAAAATGCGAAAATGCAATGATCTTATTGGATGAAGAAGAAGGAGGTGCAAAGTTCCTGGAAAAAAATGGCGTTAAGATGCATGCGCTCTTGACATTAACTGAATTAGTGGATCATTTGATTGAAGCTAACTGTATTGGTGAAGATATACGTCAGAAAGTGGAACAGCATCTAACAAAAAATAAACCAACAATTAGTAAGTAGACACAGGACATATAAAAAACAAAGTAGTCTAATAATAGTGAATCACATTACTTGTGGGTAAATAGATGATATGAACAAATAGCTTGGAATAACTTATTACTAGTAATAAAATGGGCAACTTGAAGGTTATACCAAACAGCTGCAATTGGTGTGCTGCCTGACGTGTATTTTACCAATTCCCCATGTATAACCATTTTATTTTTTCTGGATTAAAATTTTTCAAAATGTATAAACAACTTTAAAAAATCGGCCATAATCGCCTTCGCACGCTGTCTTCTTTTCTTCTTCAACAGCCTTTGCTTATCCACTCCTGGGCATAGGCCTCCATTTGTCTTCTCCACTCCAACCTGTCTTGTGCTTTTTGGTGCCAGTTTCTTCCTATCCTTCCCTTGATGTCGTCAATCCATCTCCTTGGTGGTCGTCCGCTACTTCTCTTGAAGCGTCTGGGCCTCCACTGTATTAGCTGCCTTGTCATCTCGGGTTGTCCTGCCTGGCGATGTGGCCCGCCCAGGTCCATTTGAGAGGCATCACGCCTCACTACATCCTCCGCTCTTGTTCCGAGTCGTATATCTTCGTTTCTTAGGTGGTCTCGACGTCATACTCCTAGCATAATCCGTTCCATTGCTCTCTGCGCTCTTCGAAGTTTGTTAGCTGCTCTTATGGTTAGTGTGGTTGTTTCCATTGCAAATGTCAAAACAGAAGACCTTAGCTTTAAGATTTATGAGAATGGCAGGGGTTTTAAGAGTGTCTCTTAGATGTCCAAAGGCCATCCACGCTAGTCTGATTCGTCTACTCACTTCCGCCTGATGGTTTTCCTTACCAAGTTTTATTTGGTGACCCCTCCGCTCCTCAATTGAGCTATTTCCTACTTGTATTTATACCTCGTCTGGTGAAAGTATTTTGGTTTTGTTCAGGTTCATGCTTAACCCGACCTTTTCCGAAGCTTCCTTTAAATCTGATATCATTTCCTGTAGTTCTTCTAGATTTGTGCTAATGAAAACTACGCCATCAGCGAAGCGAGGGTGACTAAGATATCTGTCGTCTATGCTAATTCCCTTTTGGCCCCAATTTAGTTGTTTAAGGATGTCTTCCAGAGCCATTGTGAAGAGCTTCGGAGAGATTGTGTCACCTTGCCTCACCCCTGATGTCACAGATATTATTTTGGTTTCCAGATGGTCCATTTTCACTTGTAGGGTTGCCCTCTATATATGTGTTTTAACAAATCCCTGTATTTTGAGTTTATCCTCGCGTTATTTATACTTTGAAATATGACCCACAACTCAACGGAGTTGAACGCTTTGTTGTAGTTGGCGAATATTCTGTACATTTTTCAATTAACATTTTTTACATTTTGTAGTTGTTCAATAGTGCTAATTCCTTTACGAAAACCTGCTTGTTCTGGCAGTTGGTAGGCGTCAAACTTATTTGTAAGTCTATTGGTGATGATTTTTGTGAGTATTTTATATGGGTGAGGTAGGAGACTTATTGGGCGGTAATGACATTTACTTTGTCACCTTTCTTAAACAGAAAAATAACCCGTGCATTTTGCCAGTTGTCGAGAATCTCGCCAGACATTTGTTCATGAGTATGCTTACTGACTGAAGCGTTACAGTTGCACCGAGTTCTATCATTTCCTTTGTTATTCCGTCTTCCCCAGGAGCACGACCAATGATTACGGGATAAAGCCTGTGTGATCTCGTCGACTGTGATATCCGGGATCTCTTCTGAGCCTACATTTGTAATATATTGCATTGTAGTATTTGGTGCTTCATTCGCTGATGTGTAGACTTCGGTATCAAAGTCCTCCACAATTTGATATACCTCGTTCCTTTCCCGTTTCAGTTCGCCTTGCTTATTTTTCAGTTGGTGTATGGTTGTTTTACCTATTGATTTACAGACTTTTAACAGTTCGATTTTGCTAATGTCAAATATTTTTAAAATTTCATTTATATGCCGCATTTAGGGAAAAAAATGCTGTATTTTATACTCATCGGTTTATTAATTCTAGATTTATTGATTTGATTTGCTAAAAATTCGCTTGAAATTGCCGCTTTTCTTAAAGCAAATTAACTATAATCTAAGTATAGGTTAAGGATATATCCGTATTAGCATTTATAACACGTTGTGTCTCTATTTATTTTAGCTGATAAGCGATGCACATTATTATTAGAATAGCTTAGCTTGACTTATATTACTTTACCGTAGAACGGTCAACGAACCAATTTATATATATTTTTTAAGAATCCTGTTAGTGAAGCCTGCAAATACGCCGCATTTAACACGTCGATCCATATTTTAATTTTGTTGGCATATTTTAAAACCTTTTGGGAACCCTTTGGTTGCGGAACACCAATTACCGGCCGCCATTTCTGAAGATCGTTAGATCGTTTTTGGACCTCTGCTTTAAATATATTTATCGCTTTATACGGCAGACTGTAGTTTTTGTAAGGTTCGTTCCAAATAATAGGGATGGGCTATCCATCCGTGTTTGTCGCTCTCGATTTAGTTTTTAAATGTTTATCATTCTCGTAAGAGTATTTCCTAGCATTTATTGAAAAAGGGTAATTTTAGCTCACTATTCGTGGCTTCCGCCGTCGTTTATCATCCTAATAAACGAGAATTATGGCGTTTATTCTCTTGGAATTATGACCTTACGATTTTAATAATTGTTTTCTATTACTGTTTGTATGAGATATGTATTGTGCTTTCGTATGTCATATCCCACTCCCTTTTTGATCTCTTTGTTTATTTCGGTATGCTCTGGTGTTCCTTTTTTTAGAGTTCTTCTTATATTCATCATGTTCCTAGTCTCTTGAGATATTTTGTTGTTTTTGGACTTCGTGTTGCTGCATACTTTTCTTACAGCAATCTTAATATCATTTTGAATTTTACATTCTAGCTCGTCTTTATCCATGTCCTTGAGTCTGTCTATTGGTGTGAGTTTCGCACGCTGTAGTCGCCCCGAAATAGCTATCTAATTAATACAAATATTATGCTTTGTATAATGTATGGCATCTACTGAACCACTATACGGAATAGGCCCTCTATCTCTATTATTACATTTAATAATTCCCATACTTTCATATGCATCTATTATCAAAAGCATGCTCGGCAACACTTGATATTTCTGTTCTACCATACTTTAAGTGAGCTATGTGTTCTTTGAATCTCGTTTGTATAGATCTTCTAGTCCAACATATTTTTGGTTACAGTCAATGCATCCAATTTCATATATTCCACTTTCTAATATTTCAATTTTGTTCTTTGGACCATGCACCTAATAATTTCTTAATGTTAAACTGAGTTTGGTATACTAATTTTAAACTAATTTTGGAGGGTTCGTTTAAATTTAGTGGCCGTTATTTACCAAAAACATTAATGCCTAGGTATTCTGATGTCTGATCCTCTCGATAACCCAAAAATGCCAAAAATGGAGTATCTTGTTTTTGCAGTAGCTCGCATGCATTCCCTGAATAAGTAAATAATAACATAAGAAAAATTAAATAATTAAAACTCCTTGTTACAAAGTATTCTGGGAAACGTAAGCAACAAATCTGAGAAAAACCTTTTGTTGTACAAACGTGCAATACTAAAATACAAGCAACAACTTTTTAATAAACATGTGTAACACACAATATTTTAGGATTTTCTTGCAAATTAAGCAATATGCCTCGTTATTATTTTTTACTTTTCTTAAAGAAATCCCAAACTATAGCGAACCTTCATCGTAAAAAAAAATATCGCGACTATCACAGTACACGTGATAGAAGTGAATACTTTTATATTGCGGTTGCTATTCTATAGAAGTTTTACTGATTATTTTCCATGTACTCATAGTCTAAGGGTCTGAGGTTATTCTGTTTATGTGGTTGCCTATATTAAATTGTGTTTTTATTGAATCGTAACGTGACGCGGCAAACCGTGACGTGACGCGGTCTTCAAAAATCACTCTCATGAAACCAAAGAAGTATTCACTTCCAAAATATTAAAACTTTACTTTATTTTCAATAGACTTTACCCGAGACTTTACCTAACTAGCGACAATACTAGAAAACAACTCATGCACACAGCTCGTTACTGTTTCCAGTGCGTAAATCAATTTCAGCGATGTAGAAGTACCGCTGTATTATCAAGGTCGATGCTAATAAAAATAACATCGCGGCTGGTGGTACTAGCTCTGCCTATTGTATAGTAACAGTAACCAGCCATCAATTCCCAAACATGTACTCGAGTTCAATCGATTCTTTCGGGAATCGGATACCGCTCGGGTACTCCCATCACTATTTCTTTTTTGTTTAATTTGTTTTTTTTTTGCAAGGCATAATGAGCAACCGAAGAGAAAGCTTAAAAACCTTGGCAGTCCAGCTATTTCGAATCAATGCAGTTACATTTGGGGACTTTAGAACTAAAGCAGGAAATATGTCCCCTGTTTACTGTGATTTGCGAGTTATCGTGAGCTACCCTAATGTTATGGTAAGTTTTGTAGAATTGCATTGACCTACATTTTTTATGTGTAAACATATAGGAAGTGTGAAAGCGAATGTGACATTATAACCATGCGCAGTCTACTTCACCGCTACCTTGTAAAACGTGTTTTTCTTACTCCAGAATATAGGCAACCAATTCCAAATAAGCGGTTGCTTATTTTCAGGCGTCATGCGGCCTAAGGTGGCATTAGCTTTTCATGTCGATGATGTCGATATAGGATATGTTTACACATCAGTGTCTCGAGTAGGACTAGCAGACTCGCTCAATCTTTTTTTATATGATTTCGGTGTACCTATATAATATAGCGTGTGCACAATTTTAGTTAACATATCGAAAACTTTCTTCTCATCGATTTTTGCAAAAAAAAAACATATTTCATAAAAAGAGATGTTTGCAAAAAACTTATTCTAAAATATGATTCGCCCAGAAAAGAATCAGTCTTTATATACGGGGTAGCCAGATATTACAAAAACGTTAGTTTTACCTAACCCAAGAGTAAACGACCTATATTTTTCATTTTTAAGAAAAATGTTTTTTAAAAAGATGTTTAGAATCACATATTATTTAGATGACTTACAAAATTTCATACTAAAATTTTAGGCGTTTTTTTCCAACACCCTAAGACCTTTTTAACCTTCCCCATAGATAATAGCTAGAGTTAATGTGTCATGGTAATACTGGTTGTTTGATAAATAAGAAATGTCAGTTTAAAAGATTGTCAAAGGCAAACGAAATGCATATAAACAATAATGAAAAAGTGGAAATCGTACTCATTGTTGGTAATATAGGTAGCGAATAAATTTAAGGTAACAGTTTCGTATATCTCCAACACTTAGCTTTGAATTAATTTTGCACAATATGATTAAATTAAGGTAACAGTTGCATATACGGTTTTCCGCTATTTTTGAATTATATAGAAATTTTTTTATATAGTCACATTCTAGTGTCCTTAGTGATTGCAAATACACTGGTGGAGAACAGAAATCGTGTATTTTTTTTTTTTTTTTTTAAATACAAATAATATGTGGTAAGTATGTATGAGGCTTGGTGTCATATCGTCGGCGTCGGTTTGGAAGAATAACGTCACAACTCAAAAAAATCATTATTATTCAGGAGAAGCATTTTAAAGTTATAACTTTCTTACGTTACACGATGGAATTATATGGTAAATTACAGGTAGCATCTGGTTAGTAATTTGAAAAGTACTTAGCACGTGCTACAAATAAACGTGAAATATTTATAATTCCATTCACCTTTAAAGGTGTTTTTGCTTTTGAATTAATTTTGTGACAGTTTTTTCCAAAATTTTAAGAAATATTATAATCTTATTTTCTGGACTAAAATAAAATTATGCAATAATTATTATATATCAAAGTCGGGTTTCTTTTAAAAATGACTACAACAGACCTTAGAGCCTTAGATAAAGATAACAAACAAATTATAGTCTATTATAATAGTCAAAGTAAAATGTTGGCATAACTCGTTTCTCTGGTTTTTCATTAAGCAATGATAGCAGTCCTCTTTTTTTCTTTTCCGTGATATTTTGTGCTTAAAAGCCTTATTTAGGGCCAGTGAAGAGAAGTCTTGTTTCTTGACGTCTCGCATTAAAAATAGTTAGATCCGAAAACTCTGTTTCTTCGTACGATGCTTTGCAAAAGAGTATTCTGGGTGACTTTTTTCCCATGAAGACTTTAATATCCGACAGTTTAACTGTTTCACCTTTTAAATTTTTAAAGATAATTTTTATGCCAATCTGCGTTGTAAGATCTTTGAAATCAATTATGTCTTTATGGCAAAATTCATGCACAGAAAATGGTTTTCCAGTCTTCTTGGCTTGTCTGATTATTGTGATATGCTGATCGGGAACCAAAATCAGGCCCGATTTTTTACTTTTGCTCACAGCCTTTTCAATAACGGCATGGACATGATCTGCTTCATTATGTTTGGCTCATTTTTATTGATTCATTTAATGACCTTAAACCAAGATAAATATTTTATATTATTATAGGTATTTCTACAAACATCTTCGACATACCACATAACAACATAAACTAATTCTGTTGGAAAAAATTTCTTTATGAGAAGAATGTATAGAACTTTCCTCATTAAGCAAATTTATTATTAGTAATATTATTAATTAAGATGAAATAACAAATGGTAACAAACAATATAATAGAGAAATTTGCGATTATTTCATCACACGATTTTTTATAATCGCGTGATAAGACATAATTTTCGGTATTTGTTTAAAGAAAACTGTCATAACTCAAAATAACGCATGTAATTTTAATGACATTTCAATAAGGATTTATGAAGAAAACAGTCACATATCGAAATAATATGATAGGTAATAAAACAATCACAAAAGCTACTATTATTCTTTAAAGAATACTGTTCCAAGTCAAAATCAGACGGTGTCGCACAAAACAATGTAAACAAAATAATTCTAATTTATAAGGAATACTGTCCTAAGTCAAAATGTGACAGTATGTCACCAAATAAAAACCAATAAGCGAATATATTTTGTAAAATATACTGTTCAATTACAACATGTGACTATTTTGCCCATAACAAAAAGCATAAAATACGTACCTTCTCAAATTGTGTCACTTTTCGTCAAAAAACGCGAAACAACTCTGACAACTGCTTGAACACAACTGGTCTTGTGCCCAGTGTTGCCAGGTCCCACAGAAATATTGCATGAGAAATATTTCGAGAAAGCATGAGATTGAAAAAAAAAGCATGAGATGGCGCGAGAGTCGCTGTAACTTCAAGAATGACAACATTGTAGATTTTGGTACAAGCTTTGAATCTATTGGAAAAGCAATTTAGAAAGGAATTGCTAAATTTAGCACATTAATAAGATGAAATTATTAAAACACAGTTAAAATAGTATTTAAAAAAAAATGTATTCAAAGACTAAAAGGAACAAAAACATAAAAGTACTTAAAAAGTTAATCATCTGATAAAGTAAAATCCTTGTAAAATAAATAAAAAAAATGTTAATCAGAGTCTGAATCATATATATGTTGGTTAAGGTTTCTGATCATTTCTTTTGATATGGGGAAATTTGTACATACAGAATTATTTTTATTTACCAGACCTTTTGTATGGAGTATTGCTGCGACGGTGGAAGTTTTTAATCTATTTCTTTGCTTAGTTTTATTTATATTTACAGCAGAAAATATTCTTTCCACATTTGCACTTGAAACTGGCAAAGTAAGTAAATTAAAAACAAATTTTGTTAGGTTTGGAAAACGTAGTCGACTATTATCTGGAGATTTTATTGATGCAATATATTTCCAAAATTCACATATGTCATGATAAGCGGTCATAATTTCGATTATCACTTTCGGGGATTTCCAGATAAGGACGGGGAATAACCGCGCATTTGCACATAACTCTCAGTCAGACGGCGCGATGTTGCAATTTACGATTATTAAACACAATCGAATGATGCCACAGTTGTAAATTTTTGGCAACACGTTTCTTGTGGCGTTAGCCGAATTCCTTTATACTTTGTTATGTACAGTTTATAGTGAATCTCCAAGTAATTTTTAAGAATAATTTATTTTTACCACCATAAGCTAAAAAGCATGAGATTTTGCGACGTAATAATGATAACATGAGATATTTTTCAAAAACATGAGATCTCATGCAAAAGCATGAGACCTGGCATCACTGCTTGTGCCGGTCTACCACATAAAATATACTAGTAAGCTTATAAAATCAAACTGTCACATCGCGCCATCTAGCGGTTACCAATAGACTTCAAGAAGTGACGCTTTTCTTAATAAAAAGATAGAAAATTTGCAGTTTGTTGGCCAAATAAACTAAAATATGACAATTTTCGAGTTGTGACGGTATTCTTCCAAACCGACGATATAAGCACTGTCAATTTTACATCAAATGAAACACATTAATGAAAAAAAATTTGCGGATGAAGCACTTTTGATGCCAAAAATTGAAAAATATATTTCAGAAATGAGACTGTTTGGTGACATTTAAATTTTAAATGCGAAGACTTTCCCAATGTGACGTTAATGATGACAATTTACTTGCAATATTGTCAGACTTGGCTAACCTTCTTGATTTTCAAGTAAGTAAATTGCCAAGTCCAGGAGCATGTTTCATAAAGTAGAATAACAACTTTAGAAAGTATCTAAACGCTTGCTTCTTATATGCCTCAGACTAACCAAATAAGCTCTCATTTGTTTCTTAACTAACCCAAACTAACCAAAACTCTTCCAGACTAATACAAACTAACCAAAACTATCCCAAACTAACTGAAACTAACCCAAGGTACCCTTAATTAATCAGAGCTAATCTGAGCTATGCAAGAAACAAGCGCGCGAAACATACGCCAGGCTAACCAAACAATCTCCCATTTATCTCTTAATAAACCCAAACTAACCAAAACTAACCCAAACTAATCCAAGGTACCCTTAATTAACCAGGTCTAATCTGAGCTATGCAAGATGTTTCTTGTATACCCGAGGCTAACCAAACAAGCTCCCATTTATCTCTTAACTAACATAAACTAACCAAAACTAACCCAGACTAATTGAAACTAACCCCCCCTGAAATAAACTACAAAAAAAATTTTTGGTGTGTGCTTAAGACCGCACGACAGTAGTGAAAACTTCAATAAGCGGGGTCATCGTTTGTCAGAATTTCGATCCGAGCCTTCGTTGCAGAGATACGGGCGAAAAACGGTTTTCCCCCGAAAATCCCCCCTTAAATTTGAGCCCCGGTCCCCCCCGTATGGCCTAAAGCGGCTCCCAGAGGGCGCGCCTACCATAAAAATTTCGACCCCGTACCTCTTCCCATACCCCGGCTACATCCCCTGAAAATTTCAGCCCTCTACCTATACGGGAACATGCCAGTAGAAGGAGCGTTACGTTACATATCCGAGCATGACGCCTGAGGTGTGATGCGTGACGGCTCGGTCTCATTCAACCCCCGCAAAAAAAATAACGCAAAACGCGCCTAAAGAAGTTTTCACTTCAATAAAATTGCAGCTAATTTTTCATTAAAATTCAACAGGTAATACTGTAAACACCAGCATTAATTAAACTTGTCAACCTAAGATTTGTCAATGTCAAATAAAATTTGCAAACGGTAGTTTACTTTCAAATTACTTTTGACAGTGACAAATCATAGGTTGACAAGTTTAATTAATGCTGGTGTAGTATTACCTTTTGAATTTTAATAAAAAAATTAGCTGCAATTTTATTTAAATAAGTTAAGTTCGGCTTGTCCAAAATTGTTCAAATTTCGCATCTGTATTTATCATACAGAGGCCTTGAAAAAGTCTCCTTACAACTCTGCTCTAAAGTCAACTGGGGAGCAAATATTTAACCAGTTTAAAATTTGCATGGGATTTCCTATGTTTCCAACCTCGATGCACCACCCCGTTTAAGGAGCGTTACGTTACATATCCGAGCATGACGCGTGATGCGTGACGGCTCAGTCTCATTCAACCCCCACAAAAAAAATTTGCAAAACGCGCCTAAAGAAGTTTCCACTTCAAAAAATATCAAAATATATGATAACCTTATTTTAAATTTGTATCTATTTGAATGAACTAAATAAATGATTTTATATAACTTATTATTAAAAGCATAAACCTAACTACTCCGAATAGACGCTCAGTGGGCATAGCCCATAGAAAAATGCTACAATTGTATCGAGAGATGGCGCCACCATTATTACGAATTAAATTTTATCGTATTTCGTCGCTTGCCAAGCAACGGCCAAACGCCGTTCAGAACTCGGGTCGCTCGCGCTGTTGCCAAATTTAAATGTACTTAAAATAGATTAAGTATAATTAAATATGAAAAGAGGCTTCTATTTTATTTCGGTTATTTACCTATGATTTTAAATGTTGCAGGACCGGAGTTTTTTTATTTACAGTTTGTGGTTTTACTTTTTAGTAACAATTAGTAATTACCTAGGTATTGTTATTATTGTTAGTACGTACTCATATAGGTATGATAATAGGTATAGACATACTTTTTTTAGTTACTTAGGCGTGCCTACCTATTATAGGAACTTAACATAACCTATAATATAATTATATTAATTGTAAAATTATTAAAAATCTTGTACCTACTACCATAAACCTAACTATTCGGCGTAGTTAGGTTTATGCTACTACTACACTACAATATATGAAATCTAAAATAATGTATAGGTACCTAGGTAGATACCTATCAAATTTGACCCCGGATCCGGAACAATAAAAACATTAAATAACTAATATTCAGCAATACAATTATCACCCTTATTTCGTAAAAACGCTCTCTTTCAGCTTGCGAATATTCATCAAAGACTGTTTCGCGGAAAACTGCGGCCGGTCCGGCGCGATGCGTATGAACTAAGGTAGGACTTACGTGCTTGCTCGATCCTCCAGCAAATACCGCGCGGCGCCCTGCACGGCGCGCGTAGCTAAATTTTCCAGATAATCGCAATTGCACCAAGCCAGCAAGTTAGGTTTATGGCAGGATCAAGTGTTTGCGAAGCTCTCACAATTCATACGACACTAATTATTATTCTCCTATTTTTGACTATAATATTTTGATATTATTATTGTTTTCAACATGTCAGGCATCACCTGTTGTTTTTATAAGTGCAATAATAATCACGGAATTAAATTATTTCGAATTCCCCTAAAGAACGACGAACTTTGCAAAAAATGGATTTTAAATAGTGGTAAGAATAAAACTTTCAATGAACTTTGACGTTAATCTGGAGGAATAAAACTGGGGATTAATCAAGAACTTTATCGAAACCTATAATAGTGGGCATAATACCTCGGGCCGTTTCATACGGGTGTCTCAAATTTTAGATATGACGGCATCGACTATTTTTTAAATGAAAGTCCTTTATTATTATTCTTTTAAAGGGCATAATAAAGTTTCAGTTCGGCACCTAGTAATCGACGTGTGCTAGCATAGTTTAGTTATCGAAAAAAAATATCTCTCCTTTACCCAATTTATTCCAAAGTTAGAGACTCGCACTGTATACCTACGAGCCGCCACTGCCCATTACTATATAGGGTGTTCGTTAATGACATGCTAATATTTAAAAGGTTGATTCTTGGACACATTTTAAGAAAAAAACTTATTATGAATGTATGCCCTAAACAACTTTACTTTTAGATACAAAGAGAGGTAAAGTTTAAAAAAATATATTTTTTTTTTATATAATAAGTGCGATACTATTGTAGATATCTTTATGAAATTGGGTACACGTCTTTTAGGCATCAAGATGTATTTTCTGTTGTACAGACAGTTTTTTTTCAGTGGCGTCCGTACCAGTTTTGCATTGAATATTTTTGAAGAAAAAAATGGTACGCACCTTTATCTTAAAATAAAAATCATTTTCGAAATCCGCATCTAAACAAATTTGATCAGTTGGTGTTTTTAAATCCGATGCAAGGCTTTCGCTTAAAAAAAAATCAATAATCGTTTCTTTGCATGGTCATAACAATTACGTTAATGACAA